>JAODPA010007106.1:0-39446 GCA_025585075.1 Nepenthes mirabilis | reverse complement strand
TGTTTCCAATTTTTTAATTTTTTACATACATTTAATCTAATTTTTATTATATTAACTTAATTACTCATAATTACTATGTTTTATAAACTGAAACTTTACACATGGATATTACTGAATATATCTCACCGATTCGACAAAATTTCAAACTCATGAGATATTTACAGTAATGAGATACTACAAAAAACCTATCAGATATTATTCTACTACTTTGAACCAAAGGCTATATATTCACCCCTGACAGTTAAGCATATACAATGAAAAAACTAACACTCATAAATTTAATATGCGATCAAATTTATGATCTATCGAGACTCTACCAAATACAGTATAGATATCTCACTGATGTGTATTTCCTCTGTCCACATATGATACGGGAGTAACCATACTCTTCACTCACAAAGTATAGAATTACCTTGACATGTCAAATTTAGTATCACCCGTTATGATATTTCTTGATACTATATTATACAATGATCACATAATTATAAGCAATACTTTGCACTTAAGTAATATATCTAATTACCACCATGATAAGAAAATTAGCATCGGATGACTATCGACCAAAATAATGTTTAAAATGTTTTATATTATTTGAGATCATAATATTTTCATATAATTTCTTTTACATTAACCTTATGAAGCTATTAATACACATCACTCAATCGAGTATAACGTAAAAGAAATTTTACAATTACAATGATAAAAGTATCATTTAGTATTAATAAGGATTAAACTCAGTGCCAAAATTAATACAAAGAAGGTTATCATTGAGAAAAATAAGAAAAATCCATGGACCTACTAAGCATTTGATTACTATCCCTCCCCTAGTACATGATGACCAACTAAGTCCCACTGCTCATAAAGTGATGCCGCTAAACACCCAATTCTATTACTAGACTAAAACTAACTCAAATCATCTAATGTTCGAGCATTTGCTCATATGTTGCCATGCACGTCGACTTGTCAAATTTTGCCCATACTATATTGACTATACTGATTTTCTTATATTAATTCTAAGGGCATAAAATAATAAATTACTCACTAATTCATCACTATCGAATGAAAGCCGAGAAGCACTACTTTTATTTGAATTTTGTCTCGAGTTTGAGCATCGGCCTAGCTCCACTTCAGCATTGTAATTATCAACTCGAGGACAAGAAAATTAGCTGGTGTTTCCGTCACATATACAAATTGAAGATGACTAATATTTTGCTTAATCACCAATTTTTATCACTTCATGTAATTTTAAATAATAAAAAATATATATAAACAAATAAAACAACAAATGCCGTGAACATTGCATGAATAGTATGCAACATGTATAAATGATACAAATAAAATCAGACAAGGTCATCTTCGCTATGTATAAGCTAGAGGGTGAGGTAGACAACTGGTGGGACATGAAGAAGAGAGCACTAGGAGTGCCTGACGAGGAGATTACTTGAGGTATATTTGAGAAAGCTTTTTTTGGAGAAATACTTTCTGTCCAATCTCCGGGATCAAAAGGAGTTGGAATTCATGAGATTGAGGCAAAAAAATATGACTGTGACGAAATATGATGCTAAATTTACTGAATTATCCTGATTCATGCCTTTTTATGTGGAAGATGAACTGAGAAAGGCGAAGAAGTTTCAACAAGGGTTACGGGATGATATTAGAAAGTAACTGTCTATACTGATACTCAAGACATATGCTGATATACTGGACAGGGCAGTCATTTATGAAAAAAAAGTGGAGATACAAAAATTTTATGTAAAGAGGACTGCTAGCCGGGCAAGAATTAGTGTTGGATATGCTGTGGGATCTTCTACACCGTGTAAGAATGCGAGGATAGCTAATAAGGGAAAGAGTGTTGTACCGGCTCAGTCAGTGACTGGTTCTAGAGGATCGGCTACATATTGTACTTTTTGTGGGAGAAAACATCCAGGACAAGCATGCTGTAAGGAATCGGGAGCATGCTTTAGATGTAGATAGCAGGGCCACATGGTGAAAGATTGTCCATTGCCTTCAAGGCTAGAAGGAAAGAAGCCTACTGTCCTGGCAAGGTCTTCGCAGTGATTGTTCAGGATTCGGAGGTATCGTCAAATATTATTGAAGGTACTCTTTCTATTTGTGGAGTTCCTGCATCTATCTTATTTGATTCGGGGTCTACCCACTCCTTTATTTCTACATGGTTTGCATGCTGTGTTATAACAGCCCCATGTATATTGGATTATAAATTGTCTATGTGTACCCCCATTGGATCTCCTGTGATTATTGATGTTGTGTATCCTGGATGTATGGTTGAGGTAAATGGAAAATATTTGACTGTGAATTTGGTGTTGTTAAATATGGGTAATTTTGAAGTGATTCTGGGGATAGACTGGCTGGCTAAATACCACGCTAGTATTGATTATTTTCTGAAGAGAGTTTGTTTTGATATTCTTGGAATATAATCCTTTTTCTTTCAAGGCATTAGGAAGAAGGAGATGACTATATTGATTTCTACTTTACATGCTAAATATTTGGTGAAAAATGGATGTAAAGCTTACTTGGCATATGCCTGCACCACTGGGAGTCATAGTTTGCCGGCTAAGGACATCCTAGTTGTTTGTGATTTCGAGGGTGTATTTCCTGAAGAGTTGCTTAAATTACCTCCGCACTGGAAGATTTAGTTTGAGATTGCTATTGTTCCCGGAGTTAGTCCAGTTTCAAAGGCCCCTTATCATATGGCTCCAACTAATTAAGGAGTCAAAGTTACAATTGTAGAAATTGTTAGACAAGGGTTTTATCAGGCCGAGTGTGTCTCCTTGGAGAGCACCGGTATTATTTGTAAGGAAGAAAAATTGGTCTTTGTGGCTATGTGTCGATTATCGTGAATTGAACAAAATCATGATTAAGATTAAATATCCTCTGCCGTGTATTGATAATTTATTTGATCAGTTACAAGGATCTCAGGTGTTCTTGAAGATCGATTTGAGGTCAAAATATTATTAGTTGAGGATTAAGCCAGAGGATGTAGCTAAGGCTACGTTTAGGACACGTTATGGTCATTATGAATTCCTTGTTATGCCTTTCGGCCTCACGAATGCTCCAGCTACTTTTATGGATCTGATAAATAGGGTGTTCAAGCCATATTTGGTTAAATTTATAATGGTTTTCATCGATGATATTCTAATCTATTCAAAAGACTATGAGGAGCATAAAACTCACCTGAGGATAATTCTTCAATTGCTCTGTGAAAAAACGTTGTATGCTAAGTTAGGTAAATGTGAATTCTGGTTGGAGAATGTGATGTTTCTAGGGCATGTGATTTCTGATGGTGATATTTCTGTGGATCCAAAGAAGGTGGAGGCTATTATAAACTGGAGTAGGCCGACTTTTGTGACTGAGGTTAGAAGCTTTCTAGACATGGCAGGCTTTACAGGCGATCTGTAGAGAATTTTTTACAGATTGCTATGCTCTTGACTCAATTGCTGAAAAAGGAAGTTAAGTTTGAATGGATTGAGAAATGTGATTAGAGTTTTCAGGAATTGAAGGATTACTTGACAACCGCTCCAGCATTGGTTATTCTAGAAGATTTAGGAGGCTATGAGGTATACTGTGATGCCTCTAAGGCAAGTTTAGGATATATATTGATGCAACATGGTAAGGTAGTGGCTTATAGGTCTAGGAAATTGAAAGTACATGAAAAGAACTATCCTACCCATGATCTAGAGCTTGCTGCTATTGTATTTGCCTTGAAAATTTGGAGACATTACTTGTATGGTGAAAAATTTCTTATGTATTCTGATCACAAAAGTATGAAGTATCTGTTTTCTCAGAAGGAGCTTAATATGAAACAAAGGAGGTGGCTTGATTTCTTAACGATTATGACTGTGAGATACAGTATAAGTTAGGGAAGGCCAATGTGGTTGTGGATGCATTAAGTCACCGATTGGGGTAAGTGGCTCAATTGCAAATCAAACAGATGAAAATGTTGGATTATGTGAAGTAATGTGATATCCAACGTTATGCTAAGGGTGATAGAATGCTCCTATCTTATCTTCAGTTTCAACTGGAGGTTATTAGTGAAATTAAAGAGAAGCAAACTAATGACTGGTTTCTTGTAGGAATTGCAAGTGATCTGAGTAAGGAATCTTGAGCTGATTTTAATGTCCAAACTGATAGGGTATTGAGGTTTAGAGATCGATTATGTGTACCGGATGATCAAAAACTAAAGGAGAAGATTTTGAGAGAGGCTTATAGGTCTCCGTATACCATCCAACCCAAAACAAATAAAATGTACCAGGATCTGAAGAAAACTTTTTGGTGGAGAAATATAAAGAGAAATATCATGGCTTATGTTGAGAAATGTCTTATATGTTAGCAATTGAAAGCTGAAAGGAGGACACCTTCTAGGTTGTTGCAACCAATGCCGATCCCAAGTTGCAAATGGAAGGATATAACTATGGATTTTGTGTTAGGATTGCTGAGGACTCTTAGAAATCATGACACCATTTGGGTTATAGCTGATCGGCTGACAAAATCAGCCCACTTCTTGGCTATCAGGATGACCTATTCACGTGACAAATTGGCCCAACTATATGTGAATGAGATTATGAGGCTTCATGGAGTTCCTGCCTCCATTTTATCTGATAGAGATCCCCATTTTGTCTCGAGCATTTGGGAGAGTTTGCATAACGAGCTGGGGACAGAATTAAAGTTCAGTACTGCGTATCATCCCCAAACTGATGGCCAATCCGAGCGGTCCATTTAGATTCTTGAGGATATATTGAGGGCCTCGGTGTTGAAAATGAAAGGGACTTGGGATAGTTATTTGACACTGACTGAATTAGCATCTAACAACAGTTATTAGTCTAGTATCGACATGGTGCCTTTTGAGGCTCTGTATTAGAGGAAATACGGGTTGCCGATTCATTGGGAGGAGACCAGAGATAAGAGGATTTTTGGTCCTAAAACTGTGAAAAAAATTATGGAAAAAATCAAACTGATACATGATAATCTAAAAATTGCTCAAAGTAGACAAAAAAGTTATGTGGACCAGAGGAGGAAACAATTGAGCTTTGAGGTAAGAAACCTTATTTTTCTAAAAGTTTCACCGTCCAAGGAAACATTCCTGTTTGGAGTGAAAGGAAAGCTGAAATGATAGTTGATTGGTCCTTTTGAGATTTTGGAGAGAATCAGTGAGGTAGCTTATAGGCTAGTGCTACCACCAAGTCTGATGGGCGTACACGATGTATTCCATGTATCGATGCCTCAAAAGTATATCCACGATCTCGCACATGTGATTGAATATGAGCCATTAATTATCAACAAGGACTTGTCCTATGTCGAGGAGCCGATACAGATTCTAGATCAAAAGGATCAATGGTTGCGCACTAAGACCGTTTTCGTGGTAAAAGTACTCTGGAGGAATCATTCACTGGAGGAGCCACTTGGGAGCACGAGGAGGAAATCCGAAGTGAATATCCCAACTTATTTTCTTGAGGTATGTAGCTTTGTCTAATTTTGAGGATAAAATTTCTTTAAGTGGGGGAGAATGTGAGATCCTGATTTTCAAAACATGATAATTATGAATTAATTATATGAGTGAAATTCATGTTTAGGCTTAATAATGTGAAAAAATTTGGTACTGAAGTAAATTGATGCAAAAAGGGGCAAAAGAGTGCAGGGCGCTCGAGCAATGCATGCAGCGCCCTGGGAGCCGCTCGAGCACAGTGGGAGTGACCCCCCTTGCGAGTGTTGCGCTCGAGCGCTGATCGAGTGCATTTTTGGGCGTGTAGTGCTCGACCAGCGCTCGACTACTGGTCACGTGGCTCCTGCATGTGGTTCTTTTCTCCCTTGTTTTAATTGGGGAATTTAGGGATTTAGGGCTTCATTTCTAGAAAGCCATGACAGAGAATGAAGGGGAGAGAAGAGAGGAAGGGAGGGAAGAGAAAGAAAAGAGGAAAAATCTCCCGTTCAGCTTCGATCAGAACCACGATAACTGTAAACCGAGCTCAGACAAGTGTACTCCGGGCGTTATTATTTATTTTTATAGTGTTTCAATGCCTCAAATATTGTATATATGCTCCAAATCCATATTTCTTCATGTTCTGCATAAATACTGCATGTTTCTGTAAATTAATCAGACAGATTTTATGTTTACACGTATATACTGTAATATCTGGCATCATTTTCATGAAAATGCACGTGTTAAGTGTCCATTTATCGTCCAATAATTTTGGAAAAACCCTAAGCACGAAATTAAAGAGATTTTAATTGTTTTTATCCAAAATGCCTGTTATATAAAAGTTAACCTGTACTATAATGAAGTTCTTGGTGTAATCTGTTTCTGAAAATTTTACACCGAGTTATTCTGATAAATCACTGTGGATTTATGAAGCAAAATTGAAAGGTTTTAGACCTATACTGTGTATTCTCAAATAAACCTAAAGGGTTTCAACTATTTCTGTATATTCTGAAAGGAAACTGAAAGGTTTTGAACTATTACCGTTGTTTTGAAACTGACTGAAGAGTTTTGGTAAAACTCTAACTGATTTTAGAAACTAAAAAGGGTTTTCAGTTATGAAATAAGAAGGAAAAATATTTCTTATACTATTATTTAGGACCCGTGATGTTATGTTCTTCGACATGCCTTAGAACGTTATGGTGGTAATCGATGACAACTCTATCCATGGAGTGATATGTGGTCCACCCTTCCTCAGGGCGTTACATTAGAGGGTAGTTTACTGTTTCTGGCCTTAGATTGTGTGGAATCCCATGAAAAGGGTTAGATCCCATGGGAAGGGATCTCCTATTCCTATTTCTGGCCTTAGATTGTGTGGAGTGAACATAATCTATCTTCGATTATTCGCCCCCTCTGCTAGTATGGTCTACTGGTAGGGTCCTTTACTGACAGAGAAGGATTTTCTATAACTCACTAATTTGATATCGAATTCTGATTTTTGACTTCTGTTTCCTGATTTCTGACTTATGAAGCACGATTTTGTTATATTAAACCTTCTTTGCTTTCATGTACTGTTCTACCACCGTCATGGGTAAGTACTTTCTTATTACTGTTCATCTGCATATATGTCTTGCATGGAAGCATATTTTACTGTCTCCTGATTTTTAAAGCTTAATTTAACTTCAAATTAGGCTTATTCTATTTCATTGAACTATCTTGACCTTAAATGCTTTTATGCTTTAAAATAAATGCATTATTGTTCTGCATTCTGAAACCCACTGCATGTGTTAGTAACTTACTGAGTTTTGGCTCACTGTTTTACTAGTTTTTCCCTTTCAGATGAGATTGTAGAGTTAGTACCTGACGAGAAAGAGTGACTTAGAGCTCAATCTGAAAACTTCTGAGGATTTTGAAGTATTTTAAAATTATCTTGAAGAAACTGTTGGATGTAAAGATCTGGATTTTGATACATGGATTCTTTTATGCTTATGGATATTTATGTATATATGGATTCTGTATAGAAATGTGTGTGATGCATGTGATAAATAGAAAACTATGCTTCTGCAGGTTAATAGTTCTGCTTCCGCTATATATTTTTTGAATGTTCTGTACTGGTCTTAGTCGGCATCTCACTTCTGAACTGTTAATGTAATGAATAGAAAATGTGAATGTATGCCATAGGGAGATAGTACGATGTCTGTGATCCTGTGATTATGATGTGATTGTCTGTTGATTGAGTCTATAGTATTATACCGTATGTCTACAGCATTTAAGCAGGTTTTGTGCATTTCTGTTTAGTACAATTTTAGGAAAAACTCTGCCCATTTCTCCCTTAGAACTTTAAACAGTTAATTGGGCTTATGTTTCTATTTCTATTCTTGACGGTATGAACTGATGACAAAAAAAATCTGTTCCGTCATAGTTGGATTATTTAAAGCAGTGTGATATCCAACGTTATGCTAAGGGTGATAGCATGCTCCTATCTTATCTTCAGATGCAACCGGAAGTAATTAGTGAAACTAAGGAAAAGCAAGTGAATGATCTATTCCTTGTAGGTATAGTAAGTGATCTGAATAACGAATCTCAAGTTGATTTTAATGTCCGAGCTGATGGAGTATTGAGATTTAGAGACCGATTATGTGTATCGGAAATAGGAAACTAAAGGAGAAGATTTTGAGAAATGCTTACAGGCCTCGGTATACCATCCACCCTCGGATAAAAAAATGTATCAGGATATAAAGAAAACTTCTGGTGGAGCAATATGAGGAGGGATATTATGGCTTATGTGGAGAAATGCCTTGTATGTCAGTGACTGAAAGCTGAAAGAAGGAAGCCTTCTGGGTTGTTGCAACCAATGCCGATCCAAAGATGGAAATGGGAAGATATTACTATGGATTTTGTATCAGGATTACCGAGGACTTCTACGAATCATGATGCTATTTGGGTTATAGTTGATCGGCTGACCAAATCAGCCCACTTCTTGGCGATCAGGACAACCTGTTCATGTGACAGACTAGCCCAATTGTATGTGAATGCGATTGTGAGGTTTTATGGAGTTCCTGTCTCTATTGTGTCTGATAGAGATCCCTATTTTGTCTTGAGGTTTTGGGAGAGTCTGCATAAGGAGTTGGGGACAGAATTGAAGTTTAGTACTGCATATTACCCTCAAACTAATGGCCAATCGGAGTGTACCATTCAGACCTTTGTATTAGAAATGAAGGCGACTTGGGACAGTTATCTGGCATTGGCTGAATTTGTATATAACAACAGTTATCGGACTAGTATTAGCATGATGCCTTTTGAGGCATTATATGGGAGAAAATGCATGTCACTAATTTATTGGGAGGAGACCGAAGATAAGAAGATTTTAGGTCCTGAAATTGTGAAAGAAACTGTAGAGAAAATTAAACTAATACATGATAATCTAAAAATTGTTCAAAGTAGATAGAAAAGTTATGCAGACCAAAGGAGGAAAGAATTGAGCTTTGAGGTAGGAGATTTTATATTTCTGAAAGTTTCACCCTCCAAGGGAATATTCAGGTTTGGAGTAAAAGGAAAACTGAAGCTGCAGTTTATTTGTACTTTTGAGATTGTGGAGGAAATCAGGAGGTAGTTTACAGGTTGGCGTTACCACCAAGTATGATGGGCATACACGATGTGTTCCATGTATCGATGCTTCAAAAGTACATCCAAAATCCTGCACACGTGATTGAATACGAGTCTTTGAATATCGACAAGGAGTTATCCTATGTCGAGGAGTCGATACAGATTCTAGATAGAACGGATCAGAGGTTGCGCACTATGACCATTCCCTTGGTGAAAGTACTCTGGAGAAATCATTCACCGGAGGAGGCCACCTGGGAGTGCGAGGAGAAAATCTGAAATGAATATCCCCACTTGTTTTCTTGAGGTATGTAGCTCTGTCTAATTTCGAGGATGAAATTTCTTTAAGTGGGGGTGATTGTGAGATCCCGATTTCTGAAACATGATAATGGATTAATTATATAAATAAAATTCATGTTTAGGCTTAAATAATGTTGGAAAATTTGGTATCGAAATAAATTGAGGCAAAAGGGGGAAAAAGAGCACAGGGCGCTCGAGCACAAAATTGCGCATGCAGCACCCAGGAAGCCGCTTGAGCACAGCGGGAGCAGCCCCCTTGCACCGCTCGAGCACTGCTCGAGCTCATTTTTGCACGTGTAGACTTAAGTGCCGCTCGACCAGCGCTATGGCGCTAGTCACGTGAACCCGTATGTGGTTCTTTTTCCCTTCATTTTTAAAGGGAGAATTTAAGGGTTTTGGGATATTCTTTCGGCTGAGGCATGACCAGGAATAAAGGGCAGAGAAGAGATGAAGGGAGGGGAGAGAAGAAAAGAGGAAAAATATCCCGTGCAGCTCCGATCAGGATTACGGTAACTATAGATCGGCCTCAGGCAAGTGTACTTCGGACGCTATTTATCATTCTTACAGTGTTTTAATGCCTCAAATATTGTATTTATGTTTTAAATACATGGTTCTACATATTTACTATAATTAGAGCTTGTTTCTATAAATTAATCAGACAAATTTCATATTTATATATAAATACTGCAATATCTTGCTTCGATTTCTTGAAAATGTATATGTTTGGTGTCTGTTTATCATTCGAAAATTTTGGTGAAAACCTAAGCACAAAATTGAAGAGATTTAACTGTTTTTGTCCAAAATCTCTGTTATATAAAAGTTAATCTGTACTGAAATAAAACTCATGGTGTAATCTGTTTCTAAAAATTTTACACGAACTTATACTGATAAATTACTATGGACTTCTGAAGCGAAACTAAGGGATTTTAGAATGATACTATATATTCTGAAACAAATTTAAAGGGTTTCTAACTGTTTTTGTATATTTTGAAGCGAAATTGAAAGGCTTTGAACTATTGCTGTATGTTCTGAAACTGACCGAAGAGTTTTGGTGAAACTCTAACTGATTTCTGAAACTGAAAAGGGTTTTCAGTTAAGAAAATATTTTTGGTAATGTTAATTACGACATAGGACTGATATACAGTCAGGTTAGGTTCTCCGACATGCCTTAGAATATTATGATGGTAATTGAGGATAACTCTGTTTATAGAGTTATATGTGGTCCGCCCTTTCTCGGGGCGTTAATCTAGAGAAAAGTTACTATTATTGGCTGGCACCACTGTACTGAATCCCACGAGAAGGCATATCCCACGGGAAGGGACTACTGTTACTGGCCTTTAATTGTGTAGAGTGAATACAATTTATCATCGATTATTTGCCCCATTTGCTAATAAGGTCTACTTGTAGGGTCCTTTACTGATAAAAAAGGGATTTTCTATAAGTTATAGAATTAAGACTAATTTCTGCTTTCTGGAGTCTGTTTTATTGATTTATTATTAGCAAAGCATGGCTACGCTTATTTCTAATTTTTGAAGCTTGATTGTTTTTGTTTCCCAATAGTTCTATAATCTTCTGCATTATGTTTCTACTATAATTTTTGTAGATCACTGCTTTATAGCAATTATGCTTCAACATGCATCTATATCCGTTTTATTGCATTTTGTTCTACATAAAAGTTTCATCGCATGCCTGCATATACATTGCTGGGTCTCGGCTCATTGTTTTACAATTTTTCTCATCCAGACGAGACTTTAGAGCTAGTACTGGATGAGAAAGAGTGATTTAGAGCTCAACCTAAAGACTTCTGAAGATCTGAAGTATTTTGGAGTCACTGAAGAGAAATAGCTGAATGTAAAGGCCTGATTTTGACAAATGATTTTGTACATGGATTTTATGCCTATGAATATTAATGTATTTATGGGTTCTATATAGAAATGTATGTGATGCATGTGATAAATAGGAAACTATGCTTCTTCAGGTTAATAGTTCTTCTTCCAATATATATATTTTATGGATATTTTGTACAGGTTCTAGTTGGCATCTCACTTCTAAACTGTTAATGTAATGAATAGGAAACGTGAATGTAAGCCGTAGGGAGATAGTACGGTGTCTGTGATCTTGTGATTGTGATGAGATTATTTGTTGATTGAGTCTATAGTATTATACTATATGTAGCGTTTAAGCAAGTTCTGTGCATTTTCGTGTAGTCCAATTTTAGGAAAAACTCAGTCCGTTTCTCCCTTAGAACTTTAAATAGTTAATTGGGGTCAGGTTTCTATTTCTGTTCTTGACGGAATTAACTGAGTACAAAAAAAATCTGTTTTGTCACAAGTCCGGTAGTTTCTTTCATGCACTTTCAGTTGTTTGGACTCATAAGCTACAATTTTACTATGCTGCATCAATACACAACCCAAACCCACCTTAGAGGCGTAACAGTATACCTCAAAGCCTCCTGATCTCTCCAGAATAATCAATATGGGAGCAGTAGTCAAGCGACCTTTTAACTCCTGAAAATTCAGATTACATTCGTCAGTCCATTTAAATTTAGCCTCCTTTTTCAGTAGCTGAGTCAGTGCTATGAAAATCTGCGAGAAATTTTCTACAAAACGCCTATAATAGCCTATTATGCCTAGAAAGCTTCTAACCTCAATCACAAAAATTGGCCTACTCCAATTTGTAATAGCCTCTACTTTCTTTGGATTCACAAAATTACTATCATCACAAATTACATGCCCTAGAAACGTCACCTTCTCTAGCTAGAACTCATATTTACTCAGCTTAGCATACAATTTTTTCTCACGGAGCACTTGAAGTACAATCCTCAAGTGAGTTTTATACTCCTCATAAACCTTTGAATATATTAAAATATCATCGATAAAAACCACCACAAATTTATCCAGATACGGCCTGACTACTCTATTCATCAGATCTATAAAAGCAGTAGGGGCATTTGTGAGGCCAAAAGGCATAACAAGGAACTCATAGTGGCCTTAACGTGTCCGAAAAGCAGTCTTGGCCATATCATTTGCCTTAATCTTCAACTGATAATAACCAGACCTCAAATCAATCTTCGAGAGCACCCGAGATCCTTGCAATTGATTAAATAAATCATCAATACCCGACAACGGATACTTATTTTTAATCGTGATTTTGTTCAACTCACAATAATCAACACAGTTGCAAGGACCCATCTTTTTTCCTTACAAACAATACCGGTGCACCCCAAGAAAATACACTTAGTCTGAGAAAATTCTTATCTAACAGTTCCTGTAATTGCAACTTCAATTCCTTCAATTCAGCTGAGGTCATACGATAAGGGGTCTTAGAAATCCGGCTAACTCTAGGAATAACTGCAATCTCAAACTCAATTTCCCAGTGTGAAGGAAATCCAGACAATTCCTCCCACAGAAAGTACAATCAGCGGCTGTTACTTTAGAGACAGTCACTAACTGAGCTGAAATGATGCTCTTCCCTTTATTGACTGTCATCGTCTTTTTGGACAGTCTAAAAGATCCCACATTTGATCCAGCACTTAAACCTGCTCGGCTAGCCATATTCTTTGGATAAAATCTTTGTCTCCGCTTCCTTTTTATAAATCACTGCCCTATCCAACATTTTAGCATAAGTCTGGAGCTTCAAGATTAACAGTAACTTCCTAATATTGTCCTGCAGCCCTTGCTGAAACTTCTTTACTTTCCTCAACTCATCGTCCACATAGAAATGTGCAAAACGGGACAACTCGATAAACTTCGCATCATGTTCCGTCACCATCATATTCCCCTATCTCAACCTCATAAACTTCTGCTCCTATTGATTTTGGAGATTGAATGGGAAATATTTTTCCATAAATGTGTCCTCGAATATCTTCCAGATGATCTCATCATTGGGCACTCCCAACGCCCTCTTCTTCATGCTCCACCAACTATCAGCTTCACCTTCGAACTTGTATACCGCGAAGGTGACCTTCTCTTGATCAGTACACCGGATCACAGAAAAATCTTCTTCATTCTCTTAAGCCACACATCCACTTCCATCGGATCAGGCATACCCAAGAATCCCGGTGCTTGCTCCACTGTAAATCTCTCATAAGTTGTCGAAGCCGAATGTGTTGGAGCTAGCTAGAGTACAAGGACTGGAGCCATGTGTCTTTGCTCTACAGATTTCACCACATTAGTCATTCCGTCAGTAAATCAACATAAGCAGCCTCCCGATCATGGGGAGTACTTGCACCACCACGGTTATTTCTTCGATTTTTTGTACTAGCCATCTTAATTCCTATAATCAAGAGTAAACATAATATTACAAACCTCAAGAAATCACATTAAGGAAAAAGGGCTATCAGTAGTTCAATGAAATTCAAACCTAGCCTAAGGATCAACTTTCTAAATATTCTAGTTGCCTTAACTACCCTCGCCTATCCCTACAGAAATTCACTCCTATGCTTCTATTTTTCGATCGATCAATTCCTAAGGCATCTTATTTCTCTGATACCAATTATGACGGAATAATTTTTTTTATCCTCAGAATTTTTTCGTCATTACAGAATAACAGAAACCTAAGCCCATTTAACAACCTAAAGTTCTAGAAAAAAACGGACAGAGTCTTCCCTAAAACTTGGCTAAATAAAAATACAGAACCTACTTACAACCTGCAAACATACAGAATAACATCTTCATATCTACTAGCAAAAATTCTCCTTTCAGACACAAGATCACAGACGCCGTGTAATTCTCTACAGCTTATGTTTTACATTTTCTATCTACTATTCTAACAATTCAGAATTGAGATGCCATCTAGGACCTATAAAGAATCCAGAAAATATATAGTGGAAGCAGAACTATAAATCTGTAGAAGCAATATTTCCTGTTTCATCACATACGTCACATATATTTCATTTACTAAAATTCATATATACGTAAAATCCATATACAAAATTCAGTGTTTATATCGGACTATTTTCTTCCAAGGTATCCAAAATACTTCAAGTCTCCAGAATGTCTTCAGGCTACGTTTTAGATCATTCCTTCTCGTCTGGTACTAGCATATCGTCTCATTTGGAGGGTGAAAAAATAGTAAAATAGTGAGTCGAAACCCAACAAGGTATATACAGGTATGCAGTAAAACTTTCATGTAGAACAGAATGCAATAAAACGGATACAAATACATATTAAAGTATAAATACTCTAAAATAATGATTTACAGAAATTATAGCAGAACATGATGCAGAAGGTTACAGAACTGCCAAAAAATAAAAACACTAAAACTTTGAAAATTAGAAATCAGTGTATTCATGCTTTGTTAATAATAAATCGGTAAAGTAGGCTTCAGAAAATAGAAAACAGTCTCAATTTTATAAATTATTGAAAATTCCTTTTCTATCTGTAAAGATTCCAACCAGTAGACCCTACTAGTAGAGGGGGCGAATAATCGAGGATAGATTGTATTCATTCCACACAATCCATTGCCAGAAACAGTAGTCCCGTCTCTTGCGACATCCCTTCTCGTGGGATTCAGTACAGTAATACCCCTAGTAATAGTAACTACCCTCTAGGTTAACTCCCTGAAGAAGGACGAATCATATATAATTCTATGGATAGAGTTATCCTCGATTACCACCATAACATTTTAAGGTATGCCGGAGAACTTAACCTGATTGTATATCAATTTTGGGTCCTAATTAACATATCAAAAATATTTTTTCTCTTATTTCTTAACTAAAAAACCTTTTCCAGTTTCAGAAGTAAGTTAGAGGTTCATAATAACTTTTGAGTTAGTTTTAGAATACATAGTAACTGTTTATAATCCATCAATTTCCCTTCAGAATAGACAGAAATAGTTTGAAACCCTTCAGATTTGCTTCATAAATCCTCAGAAATTTAGCAGTATAAATCTGTGTAAATTTTTTAGATATAAATAACATCATGGACAGTGTTTCGTTACAGATTAACTTTTATATAACATAAATATTTGGATTAAAATAGTTAAATCTCTTCAGTTTTGTGCTTAGGGTTTCACCAAACAGAACGGACGATAAACGAACACCTAACACATGTATTTTCATTAAATCAGAGGCATATATAGCAGTATATACAAGTAAGCATGAAATTCGTCCGATTAATCAGGAAAAATAGACATTATTTACAGTAAACATGCAGAATCTTAAATTTAGAGTATAAATACCACTTTTGAGATACAGAAAAGTTGTAAAAATAGAAAATAACATCAGAGGTAAACTTGCCTAAGCTCGATCTATAGCTACCGTGACTCGAATCGGGACTAGATAGTAGACTTTTCCGTTTCCCTTCTCTTCCCTCTCCTTCCTCTCTTCTCTCCTTTGTTCTCTATCGTGCCTTGCTGTAGAATGAACCCCAAATCCCTAATTATCCCATTTAAAATGTTGGAGAAATGGGGCACATGCGAGTTCATGTGACCACCACTCGAGCACCGGTCGAGCGGTCACTTGCGCAAATATGTGCTTGAGCAGTGCTCGAGCGGTGCTCGAGCGCACTGCTCGTAGGCTAGGGTCGCCCTCTCTTTGCCTTAGGTGGTTCGTAAGCGGATGCTTGAACATTTTCGTTCCTACCAAGCGCTCGAGCAGTGCTCGAGTGCCTTGCGCTCCTTCGACCCATTTCGCCTTATTTTGCTTTGGTACCAAAGTTTTTCACATTTTTAAGCCTTAGCATGATTTTCATCCACAAAACTATTCCATAATTATTATGTTCTGGGATCGGGATCTCACAACTACATTGAGTTCGGTCTTGATTCGACAACAGACCAATGGGTAACGACCTATATATTATATCATCAAGGTCTTGACGGACCCGGAGACCCAATACTCTCATGCCAAAAGGATGGCCCTAGCACTTGTTTATTTTGCTCGAAAACTCCGTCCTTATTTCTAGACGCATAAAATTATTGTTCTGGTAGATCAACTAGTAAAAGGAATCTTGTAGAGGCCGGATATTTCATGATGACAGGGCAAATAGGCCATTGAGTTGGGCAAATTCGATGTAGAGTTTCGATCGAGGCTGCCCCTAAACGACCAAGCCATTGCAGACTTCATTGTTAAAATAACAACCCCGACTCTGGAAACCCTTGAGCTCGTTGAGACTGACGGCCAATAAAAGGCTCCAACATGGACCTTGCACGTGGATGAATCTTCAATGTAAATAGGCAGTGGAGCCGATGTGGTCCTGAGACTTCTGATGGGTTAGAAATAAAGTGCTTAATGACCTTTGAATTCCTGATGACTAATAATGTTGTGAAGTACGAGGCATTGCTTGCCAGACTTTGACTAGCCAAAGAGTGTTTGGCCAAGAACCCGATCATCTACAATGCCTTAAAATTCATTTTTAACCAAATCCGAGAAAATTTTGAGGTTACCAACCCTTAACTTTTTAAGTATATCTTCAAAGTTTGAGGCATGACATTAGCATTCAACAGTGTGGAGGTGATTCACTTCCCAAGGGAAGAGAATGGAAAGATTGACCAACTAGTAAGGGCCGTAGCGATGGGGGACCCTGACTAGTACGTATGAAAAATGCGTGAGGTCCTTGGAATTCCTAGTATAGATACCTAGACCGAGAGATAATGCAGATAGCTAATATGAAAAATTGAATGACTCCTTATAGAAAATGTCTATCCGATGACACACTATTTGAGAACTACGATGGGGCAAAGCATGTAAAAAATATGGCAGGGTGGTACATCATCATGGAAGAAAGGTTATACCGACGTGGGTATTCCATCCCATACCTATGGTGTCTCATGCTAGAAGAAACCGACTACGCACTAGAAGAGGTACACCTCGGCATTTGCAGATCCTATGTCAAGGGCAAGTACCTTACTTTTAAACTCATGTGGTACGGTTACTGTTGGCCCACCATGAAGTGTAATACTATGGACTTTGTACGAAAATGTGAGAATTGCCAAATTCATGGGAACCTCACCCATCAACCACATATAGAGCTCCAAGCATTATAGTTGCCCTGGCTATTTATGCAATGAGGGCACAATATCCTAAGACCCCTGCCTGTTGCGTCCGGACAGAGAAAGTTCATGGTCATCAGGATCGACTCTTTTGCAAAGCGGGTCAAGGCCATCTCTCTGTCACGAATCACCAAGCAAAATGCTACCGAGTTTGTCCGTCAAAGCATAGTGTGTAGGTTCGGTATTCCAAAGGTCATAGTGACCGACAATAGGATCCAATTCACTAGTAAGCGGTTTACAAAATATTGTATCAACTTGAGGATAAAGTTGGTTCACACATTCGTTGCCTACTCGCAAGTCAACGAACAAGTGGAGGTAACCAATCGTATGCTGATACATGGATTAAAAACTAAGCTAGAAGACACTGAGGGCTCATGTATCGATGAGCTACCATCCGTGTTATGGTCCTACAGGATAATTCCTAGGGAATCGACCAGTGAGATGCCCTTCAGCTTGTGTTATAGGACTAAGACTATCATTCCAATAGAGGTCGGACTACCCAATCTCCAGGTTAAATATTTTGACCCACACAATAATTCTTAGTGGTTTCTAGAAAACCTTGACCTACTTGAAGTGGCTTAAGACATGGCATGTTTGCAGACGGCGACCTATCAGTAACGAATTGCTCGATACTTTAACAGGAAGGTAAATGCACGTCAATTTTAAGTGGGAGATTTACTTCTATGAAGCATTGAACCGATCGGCAAGAATGCCAACCGGCAAGATTGTCCCTAGGATGTGGAACGCTTGTCATCTCAAGAAATATTATCAGTAGATGTACGTATGGCCCAGGTAAAGTTAGTATGCATCATCTAGAATGCTTGTAAAATATGTTACATTTTATTAATTAAATGATTATCCAATTGTTCTTTGTTCATGTGAATACTTGTTTGTCATTTCATAAAATTATACGACTTAAGCTGCCCCTAAATCAGGTGAGATTCCTTCACCTGCCTCTCAAACTATTACCTGGTGGTCGACAAAACTTGGTCATACTACTGAACAACCTTAACAAGGTCAGATTATAAAATTTGGTTACGATACCAAGCGGCTCTCATGAGACTTGAGGTTAAAAACTTAGGAAGCTTTCTTAAAGCACGAATATGAAGACCTCTGATTAAATAGGATAGTATTGTCAGCCGACCAAAATTTAAAGACTTAAGTCAAACATACCAAAGCTATGATGCCCTCTGACATGTTTGAGCACTAATAGCCATGCGTGGAGGATGGCTTAAGTTACTTCCGAAGATTGGCATTAAAGGCTATAATGTTCGACCAGCATATAAACTGACATGCATATATAAATATATATATACGTGCATGTGTGTGCATAAATAATAAAGAGTGAGAGAACAATATAGACACGATTGTCATAATAAGATTTTATTCCTTTATAAAAAAATAGTACAAGGTATATAATTTTATTGTGGGGAAGGATCACTATGAGATGGAGAAGTTTTTGGAAGAGGCTCCCAAGACTCCACATCATCCCTGGGACGGTATAGCACATAAGATCAAAACCGAGCACTGGTGTTCCTTGGATGAAAACTAGAAATGGGAATACTCAAAGCCATCATCTTCATAATGTGTCGACAAAGGCTGATGCTATCCCATACTTGTACTCCACCTACCTGATGTCATTCGGATTGATGGAGGACTTGAGCTCACTCTCAGGTCTGAAGTTCTAGTCACCATGGAGAACATACTTTTGCCTCGTCTCAAACAACTCGTGCTCAAGATGAGCGACATGCTCCTCCATGGCCCTAAACTTCTCCATCTCAATATAGCTTTGAGACAGGCGGTAGGGGGTGGAGACAATTTGATGTGCCAACTCTTGAAGTTACAAAAGAAGAATAAGTTAGAAATCACATAAAACAAGAAAGAAACTTAGGATCTGCTTGGCTAGTACCTCAGAGAAGGATAAGCTCCCTATGAGAGTGTCATTTGTAGGGACTTCAAAAACATTTTGGAATTCTAGTTTTGGGGGCTATGTACCGGCCACCTCAGTTGTCTCAATATCTCTTTCGGTCAAAATATCTTCTCTGACCTCTGGCACCGGGGCTCAAAATCAGGCGCTTCAGCTGCTCCATTGGATGTGGCTTCCTCTTCAACCTCATACACAGGGGCCTCCAAGCAAGGTATATCAGCCATCTCAACTCTTCCCTCGACCTCATCCTCATCTCTAGCCTCGGGCACTGGGGGCTCGGAAGATGGTACCTCAATAATTTTAGCACCAAGTTTTAGAGCAGCCACATTCGGGATACTGGCCTCTAGAATCTCAACCCGAGGTACCTCCTCAGCCTGCCAAGACTGTCTCATTTATCCAAGAAGCCCTCTCAGCAAAGTTAGCAGGAAGATCGGGCAAGGGCTCTGTGATGGAACAGAAATTTTTTTTGTCCTCAGATGATTCCGTCATTATAGGTATAGGAACTGAAGCTCAAATAACAACCTAAAGTTCTAAGAGAAAACGGACAGAGTTTCTCTTAAAACTGGGCTAAACCAAATACAAACAACCTGTATAAAACCTACAAATATACAAAATAATATTCATCCATAACACAGGATCATCAGACTCCATGTCTTCTCCCATGGCTTCAATTAATCAATCCTATCCTCTAACTAGACCAAATCCAAACATACAACCTATATAAGTATGCAACTATTCAAATATCACAATTTACCCTACAACATGCATACACAAGACCACAATGCCATCTATGGCAATGTATCAACAATTCTAACTACTATACTAGAATCTGTATGAGAGATGCTGTCTCGGATTTGTATAAAATCCAAAGAGTAGAGTAGCGGAAGCAACTATCCCCATGGCAGAAACCTGCGGAAGTATAATGCAGTTCAAATAGTATACAAAATGGGTCATAACTATTAATACATAGTTTCATTCTTGACATTTAGCAACTATATTAACACCATCAAATTCCCAAGTCTTTAAGGGCTCCAAGACTCCATCCAGTTCCTTACTAAGCTCTAGCTATGCTCGATCATCCGGTATCGTCGCTATATCCTTACTTGGAGGGGGGAAAACAAAGCAGTGAGTCGAAACCCAACAAAGCACCAAAATATGCAGAACATAATGCTTTCATGCAGAACATAAGTGAAAATGAACAATAATATGAAAATATTCAAGAACATAAAGGTACATGGAAGCCAAGGAAGCACAAATCAGTATAATTATATTTCGAAAATCATAAACTAGTAAAACCGGCGTTAGAAATCAAAAACATAATATAATATCAGAACATGTAAAAACATGCAGGTGAAATGCTTTGATGTAGAATATAAATGTAGAACGTCATAGAAATGCTAGGGAACAGAAACATATACATAAATCATGAGAAAAGTATAATTTCGTATAATTAGGTCTCGATAGTGGCTTATGGGTCTAGGAAATTGAAAGTACATGAAAAGAACTACCTTACCCCCGATTTGGATCTTGCTGCTGTTGTATTTGCCTTGAAAATTTGGAGACATTACTTGTATGGTGAAAAATTCCTTATGTATTCTAATCACAAAAGTATGAAGTATCTGTTTTCTCAGAAGAGCTTAATATGAGACAATGGAGGTGACTTGATTTCTTAAACGATTATGACTGTGAGATACAGTATAAGCCAGAGAAGGCCAATATGGTTGTGTATGCATTAAGTCGCCGATTGTGGTAAGTGGTTCAATTGCAAATCAAACAGATGAAAATGTTGGATTATCTAAAGCAATGTGATATCCAACGTTATGCTAAGGGTGATAGAATGCTCCTGTCTTATCTTCAGATCCAACCGGAGGTTATTAGTGAAATTAAAGAGAAGCAAACTAATGACCTGTTTCTTGTAGGAATTGCAAGTGATCTGAGTAAGAAATCTTGAGCTGATTTTAATGTCCAAACTGATGGGGTATTGAGGTTTAGAGATCGATTATGTGTACCAAATGATCAAAAACTAAAGGAGAAGATTTTGAGAGAGGCTTATAGGTCTCCGTATACCATCCACTCCGGAACAAATAAAATATACCAAGATTTGAAAAAAACTTTCTGGTGGAGAAATATAAAGAGAAATATCATGACTTATGTAGAGAAATGTCTTATATGTTAGCAATTGAAAGCTGAAAGGAGGAAGCCTTCTGGGTTGTTGCAATTAATGCCGATCCTAAGTTGGAAATGGAAAGATATAACTATGGATTTTGTGTCAGGATTGCTGAGGACTCTTAGAAATCATGACGCCATTTGGATTATAGTTGATCGGCTGACAAAATTAGCCCACTTCTTGGCTATCAAGACGACCTATTCACGTGACAAACTGGCCCAATTATATGTGAATGAGATTGTGAGGCTTCATGGAGTTCCTGCCTCCATTGTATCTAATAGAGATCCCCATTTTGTCTTGAGCTTTTGGGAGAGTTTGTATAAGGAGTTGGGGACAGAATTAAAGTTCAGTACTGCGTATCATACCCAGACTGATGGCCAATCTGAGCGGTCCATTCAGATTGTTGAGGATATATTGAGGGCCTCAGTGTTGGAAATGAAAGGGACTTGGGACAGTTATCTGACACTGACTGAATTCACATCTAACAATAGTTATCAGGCTAGTATCGGCATGGAGCCTTTTGAGGCTCTGTATTAGAGGAAATACAGGTTGCCGATTCATTGGGAGGAGTCTAGAGATAAGAGGATTTTTGGTCCTGAAATTGTGAAAGAAATTGTGGAGAAAATCAAACTGATACATGATAATCTAAAAATTACTCAAAGAAGACAGAAAAGTTATGCGGACCAGAGGAGGAAAGAATTGAGCTATGAGGTAGGAAACCCTATTTTTCTAAAAGTTTCACCGTCCAGGAGAACATTCCTATTTGGAGTGAAAGGAAAGCTGAAACGGCAGTTTATTGGTCCTTCTGAGATTCTGGAGAGAATCGGAGAGGTAGTTTATAGGTTAGTGTTACCACCAAGTTTGATGGGCATACACGATGTATTCCACGTATCGATGCCTCAGAAGTACATCCACGATCCTGCACATGTAATTGAATACGAGCCATTAACTATCGACAAGGACTTATCCTATGTCGAGGAGCCGATACAGAATCTCGATCAAAAGGATCAATGGTTGCGCACTAAGACCGTTTCCGTGGTGAAAGTACTCTGGAGGAATCATTCATTGGAGGAGCCACCTGGGAGCACGATGAGGAAATTTGAAGTGAATATCCCCACTTATTTTCTTGAGGTACGTAGCTCTGTCTAATTTTGAGGATGAAATTTCTTTAAGTGGGGGAGAATGTGAGATCCCGATTTTGAAAATATGATAATTATGAATTAATTATATGAGTGAAATTCATATTTAGGCTTAATAATGTGAAAAAATTTGGTACTGAAGCAAATTGATGCAAAAAGGGGCAAAAGAGTGAAGGGCGCTCCAGCGTTACTCGAGCGCCCATCGAGCGCGAATTTACGCGTGCAGTGCCCTAGGAGCCACTCGAGCACAGTGGGAGTGACCCCCCTTGCGAGCAATGCACTCAAGCGCTGCTCAAGTGCATTTTTGTGCGTGTAGCACTCGAGCACTGGTCACGTGGCACCTGCACGTGATTCTTTTCTCCCGTGTTTTATTTGGGGAATTTAGGGATTTAGGGCTTCATTTCTAGCAAGCCACGACAGAGAATGAAGGGGCGAGAAGAGAGGAAGGGATGGAAGAGAAAGAAAAGAGGAAAAATCTCCCGTTCACCTTTGATCAGAACCACGATAACTGTAAATCGAGTTCAGCCAAGTGTACTTCGGGCGTTATTATTTATTTTTATAGTGTTTTAATGCCTCAAATATTGTATTTATGCTCCAAATCCATATTTCTTCATGTTCTGCAAAAATACTGCATGTTTCTATAAATTAATCAGACATATTTTATGTTTACACATATATACTGTAATATCTGTCATCAATTTCATGAAAATGCACATGTTAAGTGTCCATTTATTGTCCAATAATTTTGGAAAAACCCTAAGCACGAAATTAAAGAGATTTTAACTATTTTTATCCAAAATGCCTGTTATATAAAAGTTAACCTGTACTATAATGAAGTTCTTGGTGTAATATGTTTCTGAAAATTTTACACTGAGTTATACTGATAAATCACTATGGACTTCTGAAGCAAAATTGAAAGGTTTTAGACCTATACTGTGTATTCTCAAATAAACCTGAAGGGTTTCAACTATTTCTGTATATTCTGAAGGGAAACTGAAAGGTTTTGAATTATTACTGTTATTCTGAAACTGACTAAAGAGTTTTGGTGAAACTCTAACTGATTTCTAAAACTGAAAAGGGTTTTTAGTTATGAAATAAGAAGGAAAAATATTTCTTATACTATTATTTAGGACCCGTGACTGATATACAGTCAGGCTGTGTTCTTCAACATGCCTTAAAATGTTATGGTGATAATCGAGGACAACTCTATCCATAGAGTTATATGTGGTCCGCCCTTCCTCAGGGTGTTAAATTAGAGGGTACTTTACTGTTTCTGCCTTAGATTGTGTGGAATCCCATGAAAGGGGTTAAATCCCATGAAAAGGGATCTCCTGTTCCTATTTTTGGCCTTAGATTGTCTGGAGTGAATATAATTTATCTTCGATTATTCGTCCCCTCTGCAAGTATGGTCTACTGGTAGAGTCCTTTACTGACAGAGAAGGATTTTCTATAGCTCACTGATTTGATATCGAATTCTGATTTCTGACTTCTGTTTCCTGATTTCTGATTTATGAAGCTCGATTTAGTTATATTGAACCTTCTCTGCTTTCATGTACTATTCTACCACCGTCATGGGTAAATACTTTCTTGTTATTGTTCATCTGCATATATGTCTTGCATGGAAGCATATTTTACTGTCTGCTGATTTTTGAAGCTTAATTTAACTTAAAATTAGGCTTATTCTATTTTCTTGAACTATCCTGACCTTAAATGCTTTTATGCTTTAAAATAAATGCATTATTATTCTGCATTCTGAAACCCACTGCATGTGTTGTACCTTACTGAGTCTCGACTCACTGTTTTACTATTTTTTCCCCTCCAGATGAGACTGTAGAGCTAGTACCTGACGAGAAAGAGTAACTTAGAGCTCAATCTGAAGACTTCTAAGGATTTTGAAGTATTTTCAAATTATCTTGAAGAAACTGTTGGATGTAAAGATATTGATTTTGATACATGGATTCTTTTATGCTTATGGATATTTATGTATATATGGGTTCTGTATAGAAATGTGTGTGATGCATGTGATGAATAGGAAACTATACTTCTGCAAGTTAATAGTTCTGCTTCCGCTATATATTTTCTGAATGTTCTGTACTGGTCTTAGTCGGCATCTCACTTCTGAACTGTTAATATAATGAATAGAAAATGTGAATGTAAGTCGTAGGGAGATAGTACGATGTCTGTGATCCTGTGATTATGATGAGATTGTCTGTTAATTGAGTCTATAGTATTATACGGTATGTCTGCAGCATTTAAGCAAGTTCTGTGCATTTCTGTTTAGTACAATTTTAGGAAAAACTCTGCCCATTTCTCCCTTAGAACTTTAAACAGTTAATTGGGATTATGTTTCTATTTTTATTCTTGACGGTATGAACTGATGACAAAAAAAATCCGTTCCATCACAGTTGGATTATTTAAAGCAGTGTGATATCCAACGTTATACTAAGGATGATAGGATGCTCCTATCTTATCTTTAGATGCAACCGGAAGTAATTAGTGAAACTAAGGAAAAGCAAGTGAATAATCCGTTCCTTGTGGGTATAGTAAGTGATTATGTCCAAGCTGATTTTAATGTCCGAGCTGATGGGGTGTTGAGGTTTAGAGACCGATTATGTGTACCGGAGATAGGGAACTAAAGGAGAAGATTTTGAGATAGGCTCACAGGCCTTCGTATACCATCCACCCTGGTACGAATGAAATGTATTAGGATCTGAAGAAAACTTTTTGTGGAGGAATATGAGGAGGGATATTATGGCTTATGTGGAGAAATGCCTTATATGTCAGCAACTGAAAGCTGAAAGAAGGAAGCCTTCTAGGTTATTGCAACCAATTCCCTTGGTGAAAGTACTCTGGAGAAATTATTCACCGGAGGAGGCCACCTGGGAGTGCGAGGAGGAAATCTAAATTGAATATCCCCACTTGTTTTCTTGAGGTATGTAGCTCTGTCTAATTTCGAGGATGAAATTTCTTTAAGTGGGGGTGATTGTGAGATCCTGATTTCTAAAACATGATAATGGATTAATTATATAAATGAAATTCATATTTAGGCTTAAATAATGTTGGAAAATTTGGTACCGAAACAAATTGAGGCAAAAGGGGGCAAAAGAGCGTAGGGCGCTCGAGCACAAAATTACGCATGCAGCACCCAGGGAGCCGCTTGAGCACAACGGGAGCGGCCCCCTTGCACCGCTCAAGCACTGCTCGAGCTCATTTTTGCACGTGTAGCACTCAAGTGCTGCTCGACTAGCGCTAGAGCGCTCGTCACGTGAACCCGCACGTGGTTCTTTTTCCCTTCATTTTTAAGGGGAGAATTTGAGGGTTTTGGGGTATTCTTTCGGCTGAGGCATGACCAGGAATGAAGGGGAGAGAAGAGAGGAAGGAAGGGAAGAGAAGAAAAGAGGAAAAATCTCCTCTGTAGCTCCAATCAAGATTACGGTAACTGTAGATCGGCCTCAGGCAAGTGTACTTCGGACGCTATTTATCATTCTTATAGTGTTTTAATGCCTCAAATATTGTATTTATGTTTTAAATACGTGGTTCTACATGTTTACTATAATTAGAGCTTGTTTCTATAAATTAATCAGACAAATTTCATAGTTATATATAAATACTGCAATATCTTACTTCGATTTCTTGAAAATGTATGTGTTTGGTGTCCATTTATCATTTAGAAATTTTGGCAAAAACCTAAGCACAAATTTGAAGAGATTTAATTGTTTTTGTCCAAAATCTCTGTTATATAAAAGTTAATCTGTACTGAAATAAAACTCCTGGTGTAATCTGTTTCTGAAAATTTTACACGAACTTATACTAATAAATTATTGTGGACTTCTGAAGCGAAACTAAGAGATTTTAGAATGATACTATATATTCTGAAATAAATTTAAAGGGTTTCTAACTTTTTTTGTATATTTTGAGGCGAATTTGAAAGGCTTTGAACTGTTACTGTATGTTCTGAAACTGATTGAAGAGTTTTGGTGAAACTCTAATTGATTTCTGAAACTGAAAAGGGTTTTCAGTTAAGAAAATATTTTTGATAATGTTAATTAAGACGTAGGACTGATACACAGTCAGGTTAGGTTCTCCGGCATACCTTAAAATGTTATGGTGGTAACTGAGGATAACTCTATTCATAGAGTTATATGTGGTCCGCCCTTTCTCAGGGCGTTAATCTAGAGAAAAGTTACTGTTACTGGTTGGCACCAGTGTACTGAATCCCACGAGAAGGGATGTCCCACGGGAAGGGACTACTGTTACTGGCCTTTAATTGTGTAGAGTGAATACAATCTATGATCGATTATTTGCCCCCTCTACTAGTAGGTCTACTGGTAGAGTCATTTACTAATAGAAAAAGAGATTTTCTATAAGTTATAGAATTAAGGCTGATTTCTGCTTTCTGGAGTCTGTTTTATTGATTTATTATTAACGAAGCATAGCTACTCTTATTTCTAATTTTCGAAACTTGATTGTTTTTATTTCCCAACAGTTCTATAATCTTCTGCATTATGTTTCTATTATAGTTTTTGTAGATCATTGCTTTATAGCATTTATGCTTCGACATGCATCTATATCTGTTTTATTGCATTCTGTTCTGCATAAAAGTTTCATCACATGCTTGCATATATCTTGTTGGGTCTCGGCTCACTATTTTAGTATTTTTCTCATCCATACAAAACTGTAGAGCTAGTACTGGACGAAAAAGAGTGATTTAGGGCTCAACCTAAAGACTTCTGAAGATCTAAAGTATTTTGGAGTCACTGAAGAGAAATAGCTGAATGTAAAGGCCTGATTTTGACATATGATTTTGTATATGGATTTTATGCCTGTGAATATTTATGTATTTATGGGTTCTGTATAGAAATGTATGTGATGCATGTGATAAATAGGAAACTATGCTTCTTCAGGTTAATTGTTCTTATATTTTATGGATATTTTGTACAGGTCCTAATTGGCATCTCACTTCTGAACTGTTAATATAATAAATAGGAAACGTGAATGTAAGCCGTAGGGAGATAGTACAGAGTCTGTGATCTTCTGATTGTGATGAGATTGTTTGTTGATTGAGTCTATAGTATTATACTGTATGTAGCGTTTAAGCAAGTTCTGTGCATTTTTGTGTAGTCTAATTTTAGGAAAAACTCGGTCTGTTTCTCCCTTAGAACTTTAAATAGTTAATTGTGGTCAGGTTTCTATTTCTGTTCTTGACGGAATTAACTGAGGACAAAAAAAATCTGTTTTGTCACAAGTCCGGTAGTTTCTTCCATGCACTTTCAGTTGTCTGGACTCATAAGCTACAACTTTACTATGCTGTATCAATACACAACCTAAACCCACCTTAGAGGAAAAACAATACACCTCAAAGCCTCCTGATCCCTCTGGAATAATCAATATGGGGGCGGTAGTCAAGCGACCTTTTAACTCCTGAAAACCCAGATTACATTCGTCAGTCCATTTAAATTTAGCCTCCTTTTTCAGTAGCTGAGTCAGAGCTATGAAAATCTGCGAGAAATTTTCTACAAAACGCCTATAATAGCCTATCTTGCCTAGAAAGCTTCTAACCTCAATCACAAAAGTTGGTGTACTCCAGTTTATAACAGCCTCTACTTTCTTTGAATTCACAAAATTATCATCATCAGAAATTACATACCCTAGAAATATCACCTTCTCCAGCTAGAACTCATATTTACTCAGCTTAGCATACAATTTTTCCTCACGGAGCACTTGAAGTACAATCCTCAAGTGAGTTTTATACTCCTCATAAACATTTGAATATATTAAAATATCATCGATAAAAACTACCACAAATTTATCCAGATACGGCCTGAATACCCTATTTATTATATCTATAAAAGCAGTAGGGGCATTTGTGAGGTCAAAAGGCATAACAAGGAACTCATAGTGGCCATAACGTGTCCGAAAAGCAGTCTTGGCCACATCGTTTGGCTTAATCCTCAACTGATAATAACCGGACCTCAAATCAATCTTCGAGAGCACCCGAGATCCTTGCAATTGATTAAATAAATCATCAATACCCGACAATGGATACTTATTTTTAATCGTGATTTTGTTTAACTCACAATAATCAACACAGTTGCAAAGACCCATCTTTTTTTCTTACAAATAATACCGGTGCTCCCCAAGGAAATACACTTGGTCTGATAAAATCCTTATCTAACAGTTCTTGTAATTGCAACTTCAGTTCCTTCAATTTAGCTGAGGTCATAGATAAGGGGTCTTAGAAATTCGGCTAACTCTAGGAATAACTACAATCTCAAACTCAATTTCCCAGTGTGAAGGTAATCCAGGCAATTCCTCCCACAGAAAGCACAATCAGCGGCTGTTACTTTAGAGCCAGTCACTGACTGAGCTGGAATGACGCTCTTCCCTTTATTGACTGTCCTCGTCTTTTTGGACAGTCTAAAAAATCGCACATTCAATCCAGCACTAAAACCTGCTCGGCTAGCAATATTCTTTGGATAAAATTTTTGTCTCCGCTTCCTTCTCCTAAATCACCACCCTATCCAAAATTTTAGCATAAGGCTGGAGCTTCAATATTGATAGTGACTTCCTAATATTGTCCTGCAGCCCTTGCTGAAATTTCTTTACTTTCCTCAGCTCATCCTCCACATAGAAAGCTGTAAAACAGGACAACTCGATAAACTTCGCGTCATATTCCGTCACCATCATATTCCCCTATCTCAACCTCATAAACTTCTGCTCCTTTTGATTTTGGAGACTGGATGGGAAATATTTTTTCATAAATGTGTCCTTGAATATCTTCCACATGATCTCATCATCGGGCACTCCCAACGCCCTCTTCTTCATGCTCCACTAACAATCAACTTCACCTTCGAACTTGTATACTGCGAAGGTGACCTTCTCTTGATCAGTATACCGGATCATAGAAAAAACCTTCTTCATTCTCTTAAGCCACACATCCGCTTCCATCGGATCAGGCATACCCAAGAATCCCGGTGCTTGCTCCACTGTAAATCTGTCATAAGTTGTCGAAGCCGGATGTGTTGGAGCTAGCTCGGGTACAGGGACTGGAGCCATGTGTCTTTGCTCTATAGATTTCACCACATTAATCATTCCTTCAGTAAATCAACATAAGTTGCCTCCCGATCATGGGGAGTACTTTCACCACCACGGTTATTTCTTCGATTTCTTGTATTAGCCATCTTAATTCCTATAACCAAGAGTAAACATAACATTATAAATCTCAAAAAATCACATCAAGGAAAAAGGGCTATTAGTAGTTCAATGATATTCAAACCTATCCTAAGGATCAGCTTCCTAAACATCCTAGTTGCCATAACTACCCTCGCCTATCCCTACAGAAATTCACACCTATGCTTCTGCTTTTTGATTGGTCAATTCCTAAGGCATCTTATTTCTTTGATACCAATTATGATGGAATAATTTTTTTTATCCTCAGAATTTTTTCGTCATTACAGAATAACAGAAACCTAAGCCCATTTAACAACCTAAAGTTCTAGGAAAAAATGGACAGAGTCTCCCCTAAAACTGGGCTAAATAAAAATATAGAACTTGCTTGCAACCTTCAAACATACAGAATAACATCATCATATCTACTAACAAAAATTCTCCTTTCAGACACAAGATCACAGACGCCGTGTAATTCTCTACGGCTTATATTTTACATTTTCTATCTACTATTCTAACAATTCAGAATTGAGATTCTATCTAGTACCTGTAAAGAATCCAAAAAATATATAGTGGAAGCAGAACTATAAATCTGTAGAAGCAATATTTCCTGTTTCATCACATACATCACATACATTTCATTTACTAAAATTCATATATACATAAAATCCATATACAAAATTCAGTGTTTACATTCAGACTATTTTCTTCCAAGGTCTCCAAAATACTTGAAGTCTCCAGAATGTCTTCTGGCTAAGTTTTAGATCATTCCTTCTCATCTGGTACTAGCATATCGTCTCATCTGGAGGGTGAAAAAATAGTAAAATAGTGAGTTGAAATCCAACAAGGTATATGCAGGCATGCAGTAAAACTTTCATGTAGAACAGAACGCAATAAAATGGATACAAATACATGTTAAAGTATAAATACTCTAAAGTAATGATTTATAGAAATTATAGCAGAACATGATGCAGAAGGTTACAAAACTGCGAAAAAACAAAAACACTCAAACTTTGAAAATTAGAAATCAGTGTAACCATACTTCGTTAATAATAAATCGGTAAAGTAGGCTTCAAAAAATAGAAATCAGTCTCAATTTTATAAATTATAGAAAATTTCTTTTCTATCAGTAAATGATCCAACCAGTAGACCCTACTAGTCGAGGGGGAGAATAATCGAGGATAGATTGTGTTCATTCCACACAATCCAAGGCCAGAAACAGTAGTGCCGTCTCTTGCGACATCCCTTCTCGTGGGATTCAGTACAATAATGCCCCTAGTAACAGTAACTACCCTCTAGGTTAACGCCTTGAGGAAGGACGAATCATATATAATTCCATAGATAGAGTTATCCTCGATTACCACCATAACATTGTAAGGCATGTCGAAGAATTTAACCTGATTGTATATCTATTTCGAGTCCTAATTAAAATATCAAAAATATTTTTTCTCTTATTTCTTAACTAAAAAACCATTTCCAATTTTAGAAGTCAGTTAGAGTTTCATAATAACTCTTCAGTTAGTTTCAGAATATACAATAATAGTTTATAATCCTTCAATTTCGCTTCAGAATAGACAGAAATAGTTTGAAACCCTTCAGATTTACTTCAAAAATCCTTAGAAATTTAGCAGTATAAATCTGTGTAAATTTTACAAATATAAATCACATCATGGACAGTGTTTTGTTACAGATTAACTTTTATATAACAGAAATATTTGGATTAAAACAGTCAAATCTCTTCATTTTTGTGCTTAGGGTTTCGCCAAATAGAACAGACGATAAACGAATACCAAACACATGTATTTTCATTAAATCAGAGGCATATATAGCAGTATATACAACTAAGCATAAAATTTGTCCGATTAATCAGGAAAAATAGACATTATTTACAGTAAACATGTAGAATATTAAATTTAGAGTATAAATACCATTTTTGAGATACAGAAAAGTTATAAAAATAGAAAATAACGTCAGAGGCACACTTGCCTAAGCTCGATCTATAGTTACCGTGACTCGGATCAGGACTAGATAGTAGATTTTTCCCTTTCCCTTCTCTTCCCTCTCCTTCCTCTCTTCTCTCCTTCATTCTCTATTGTGCCTTGCTGCAGAATGAACCCCAAATCCCTAATTATCTCATTTAAAATGTTGGAGAAATGGGGCACATGCGAGTCCATGTGACCACCGCTCGAGCGCCGGTCGAGCGGTCACTTGCGCAAATATGCGCTTGAGCAGTGCTTGAGCAGTGCTCGAGCGCACTGCTCGTAGGCTGGGGTCGCTCTCACTTCGCCTCGGGCAGTCCGTAAGCGGATGCTTGCACATTTTCGTGCCTACCAGGCGCTCGAGCACTGCTCGAGCGCCCTGCGCTCCTTTGGCCCATTTCACTTTATTTTGCTTTGGTACCAAATTTTTTCACATTTTTAAGCCTTAGCATGTTCTAGGATCAGGATCTCACAACTACATTGAGTTCGGTCTTGATTCAACAACAGACCAATGGGTAACGACCTTTATATTATATCATCAAGGTCTTGACGGACCGGGAGACCCAATACTCTCATGCCAAGAGGATGGCCCTAGCACTTGTTTATTTTGCTCGAAAACTCCGTCCTTATTTCTAGACGCATAAAATTATTGTTCTGGGAGATCAACTACTAAAAGGAATCTTGTAGAAGCTGGATATTTCAGGATGACTTGTCAAATAGGCCATTGAGTTGGGCAAATTTGATGTAGAGTTTCGATCGAGGCTGCCCTTAAACGGCCAAGCCATTGCAGACTTCATTGTTAAAATAACAACCCCGACTCTAGAAACCCTTGAGCTCGTTCAGACTGACGGCCAATAAAAGGCTCCAGCATAGACCTTGCACGTGGATGAATCTTCACTGCAAATAGGCAGTGAGCCGATGTGGTCCTGAGAACTTCTGATGGGTTAGAAATAAAGTGCTCAATGACCTTTGAATTCCTGATGACTAATAATGTTGTGAAGTACGATGCATTGCTTGCCAGACTTTGATTAGCCAAAGAGTGTTTGGCCAAGATCCCGATCATCTACAACGACTTAAAATTCGTTGTTAACCAAATCTGAGAAAATTTTGAGGTTACCAGCCCTCAACTTTTGAAGTATATCTTCAAAGTTTGAGGCATGACATTAGCATTCAACAGTGTGGAGGTGATTCACTTCCCAAGGGAAGAGAATGGAAAGACTGACCAACTAGTAAGGGCCGCAGTGATTGCGGACCCTGACTAGTACGTATGAAAAATGCGTGAGGTCCTTGGAATTCCTAGTATAGATACCTAGATCGAGAGATAATGCAGATAGCTAATATGAAAAATTGAATGACTCCTTATAGAAAATATCTATCTGACGAGACACTATTGAGAACTAGGACGGGGCAAAGCATGTAAAAAAGATGGCAGGGTGATACATTATTATGGAAGAAAAGTTATACCGACGTGGGTATTCCATCCCATACCTATGGTGTCTCATGCTAGAAGAAACCGACTACGCACTAGAAGAGGTACACCTTGGCATTTGTAGATCCCATGTCAGGGGCAAGTACCATACTTTTAAACTCATGTGGTAAGGTTACTATTGGCCCACCATGAAGTGTAACGCTATGGACTTTGTACGAAAATGTGAGAATTGCCAGATCCATGGGAACCTCACCCATCAACCACATATAGAGCTCCAAGCATTATAGTTGCCCTGGCTATTTATGCAATGAGGGCACAATATCCTAAGACCCCTTCCTGTTGCGTCCGGACAAAGAAAGTTCATGGTCATCAGGATCGACTCTTTTGCAAAGCGGGTCAAGGCCATCTCTTTGTCACGAATCACCAAGCAAAATGCTACAGAGTTTGTCCGTCAAAGCATAGTGTGTAGGTTCGGTATTCTAAAGGTCATAGTGACCAACAATGGGATCCAATTCCCTAGTGAGCGGCTTACAAAATATTGTATCAACTTGAGGATAAAGTTGGTTCACACATTCGTTGCCTACTCGCAAGTCAACGAACAAGTGGAGGTAACCAACCGTATGCTGATGCATGGATTAAAAACTAAGCTAGAAGACACTGAAGGCTCATGTGTGGACGAGCTACCAACCGTGTTATGGTCCTACAGGATAATTCCTAGGGAATCGACCAGTGAGAAGCCCTTCAGCTTGTGTTATAGGAACAAGACTATCATTCCAATAGAGGTCAGACTACGCAATCTGCAAGTTAAAAATTTTGACCCACACAATAATTCTTAGAGGTTTCTGAAAAACCTGGACCTACTTGAAGAGGCATAAGACATGGCATGTTTGCAGACGGCGACCTATCAGTAACGAATTGCTCGATACTTTAACAGGAAGGTAAAAGCACGTCAATTTTAAGTGAGAGATTTACTTCTATGATGCATTGAAGCGACTGGCAAGAATGCCAACCAGCAAGATTGTCCCTAGGATATGGAGCACTTGTCATCTCAAGAAATATTATCAGTAGATGTACGTATGGCCCAGGTAAAGTTAGTATGCATCATCTAGAATGCTTGTAAAATATATTATCCAATTGTTCTTTGTTCATGTGAATACTTGTTTGTCATTTTATAAAATTACACGACTTAAGCTGCCCCTAAATCAGGTGAGATTCCTTCACCTGCCCCTCGAACTATTACTTGGTGGTCAACAAAACTTGGTCATACTACTGAACAACCTTAACGAGGTCAGATTATAAAATTTGGTTACGATACCAAGCGGCTCTCATGAGACCTGAGGTTAAAAACTTAGGAAGCTTTCTTTAAGCACGAATATGAAGACCTCCGATTAAATAAGATAATATTGTCAGCCGACCATAATTTAAAGACTTAAGTCAAACACACTAATGCTATAATGCCCTTTGCCATGTTTGAGCACTAATAGGCATGTGTGGAAGATGGCTTAAGTTACTTCCGAAGATTGGCATTAAAGGCTATAATGTTCGACCAGCATATAAACTAACAAGCATATATATATATATATACGTGCGTGTGTGTGCATAAATAATAAAGAGAGAGAGAACAATATAGACACGATTGTCATAATAAGATTTTATTCCTTTATAAAAAAATAGTACAATGTATATAATTCTATTGCGAGGAAGGATCACTATGAGATGGAGAAGTTTTTGGAAGAGGCTCCCAAGACTCCACATCATCCCTGGGACGGTATAGCACATAAGATCAATTCTGAGCACTAGTGTTCCTTGGATGAAAAATAGAAATGGTAACACTCAAAGTCATCATCTTCATAATGTGCCGACAAAGGCTGATGCTATCCCATACTTGTACTCCACCTACCTGATGTCATTCGGATTGATGGAGGACTTGAGCTCACTCTCAAGTCTAAAGTTCTAGTCACAATGGAGAACATACTTTTGCCTCGTCTCAAACAACTCGTGCTCAAGATGAGCGACACGCTCCTCCATGGCCCTAAACTTCTCCATCTCAATATAGCTTTGAGACAGGCATCAGGGGTGGAGACAATTTGATGTGCCAACTCTTGAAGTTACAAAAGAAGAATAAGTTAGAAATCATATAAAACAAGAAAGAAACTTAAGATATGCTTGGCTAGTACCTCAGAGAAGGATAAGCTCCCTATGAGAGTGTCATTTGTAGGGACTTCCAAAACTTCTTGGAATACTAGTTCCAGGGGCTATGACCGGCCACCTCAGTTGTCTCAATATCTCTTTCGGTCAAAATCTCTTCTTCGACCTCTGGCACCGGGGCTCAAAATCAGGCACTTCAGCTGCTCCATTGGATACGGCTTCCTCTTCAACTTCATACACAAGGGCCTCCAAGCAAGGTATATTGGCCATCTCAACTCTTCCCTCAACCTCATCCTCATCTCTAGCCTCGGGCACTGCGGGCTCGGAAGAAGGCACCTCAATAATTTTAGCAGCAAGTTTTAGAGCAGCCACATTCGGGATACTGGCCTCTAGAACCTCAACCCGAGGTACCTCCTCAGCCTCCCCAGACTGTCTCATTTATCCAAGAAGCCCTCTCAGCAAAGTTAGCAGGAAGATCGGGCAGGGGCTCTGTGACAGAACGAAAATTTTTTTTTCCTCAGATGATTCCGTCATTATAGATATAGGAATTGAAGCTCACAACCTAAAGTTCTAAGAGAAAACAGACAGAGTTTCTCTTAAAACTGGGCCAAACCGAATACAAACAACCTGTATAAAACCTACAAATATACAAAATAATATTCATCCATAACACAGGATCATCTGATGCCATGTCTTCTCCCATGGCTTCAATTAATCAATCCTAACCACTAATTAGACCAAATCCAAACATACAACCTGTATAAGTATGAAACTATTCAAATATCAAAATTTACCCTACAACATGCGTACACAATACCACAATGCCATCTATGGCATTGTATCAACAATTCTAACTACTATACCAGAATCTGTATGAGAGATGCCGTCTAGGATTTGTATGAAATCCAAAGAATAGAGTAGCGGAAGCAACAATCTCAATGACAGAAACCTGTGGAAGTATAATGCAGTTCTAATAGTATACAAAATGGGTTACAACTATTAATACATAGTTTCATTCTCTACATTTAGCAACTATATTAACACCATCAAATTTCCAAGTCTTTAAGGGCTCCAAGACTCCATCCAGTTCCTTACTAAGCCCTAGCTATGCTCGATTATCCGGTATCATTGCTATATCCTTACTTGGAGGGGGGGAAACAAAACAGTGAGTCGAAACCCAATAAGGTACCAAAATATGCAGAACAAAATGCTTTCATGCAGAATATAAGTGAAAATGAACAATAATATGAAAATATTCAAGAACATAAAGGTACATGGAAGCCAAGGAAGCACAAATCAGTATAATTATATTTCAAAAATCATAAACTAGTAAAACCGACGTTAGAAATCGAAAACATAATATAATATCAGAACATGTAAAAACATGCAGGTGAAATGCTTTGATGTAGAATATAAATATAGAAGGTCATAGAAATGCTAGGGAACAGAAACATATACATAAATCATGAGAAAAGCATAATTCCATATAATTAGGTCTCGATAATCATAATTCATGCTTTCATGCGAAACATAAGTGCTCTAGGATAGAAACCATGACAATTAGTAGAATAGAGACGTCCATGGAAATAGGAATAAAGCCTATTTCTATTTAAGCATACACTGGGAATCATAAATAAGTATAACCACGATTCGATAATTATAAATCGGTAAAACATGTTTCAAAAAGCAGAAATCAGTATCAACTCTATAAACTCTAGAAATCTCCTTTTTACTATCGGAAGGACCAAACTAATAGACCCTAATAGTTGAGGGGGCGAGTAATCGAAGATAGATTGTATTCACTCCACACAATCTAAGGCTAGTAATAGGAACATGAGATCCCTTCTTGTTACGGAAGGGGTCCTATCCTTTAAGACCCTCCGTTAATGACATATAAACTCTAATGACTTGGTAATTAATACATAATAATTACTTAATGATTCTGTAGAAATTTCGGCAAAGTCTCCTTTATGATTTGACGAAAACTAAAAATACATGTTATAATACAATTCCTACATAATCATAAACAAAAATATTCCTCCAGTTCATTCCACACATAGTCACAGGATCATCGTAGGTATAACATCCATGGCTCCATTATCGAAATTCCTATCCACTATATCATAATCAAAAGAGAGATGCCTTCTAAACCTGCACATAACCAAAACAAGTAGCGGAAGCAATAATCTAATCCACGAGATAAACCTGCGGAAGCATATACACTTGCCCATCACAAACACAATAATAAATATCCCATAATTTAATGCATAATAACAATAACTTAACTATTTACATAACATATCATAAATTTATATTCTACGCTCTAGATCCTTGCAGACCAGCAATTCTCCATACGCGAGTCCTCTCGCCTTGTTCTAACTAATCGAGCGCCGGCTCATAACACTCATCTGAAAGGATGAAGAAACAATAGTGAGCTAACAGTCCAACAAGCACCTCATATCAAAGCAATAACAATAATAGTAAAATCAAATAAGAGAAAAAAATTACATGAACAAGGAAAGGAAGCATAGCAGAACTTGGGTAGACATATTCGGAGTGCAATTGGCTTCTTTCTTTATTCTTATTTTCATATGATCATGGATTAACTTATTTATTTATCTTTGCGGACCACGGGCTAGTAGGCCCTCCAGCAAAGGGAGCGAATAATCGACGATAGATTGTATTCGGTTCATACAATCAAAGGCCTTGGTTCTTATTCATGCATGCATTATTTCATATTCATAATTCTTGGTTCTTTTCCCTCATTGTACAACGCCCTGAGGACAGCGATCTTGATTCTTTTTCCACCTTGTACAATGCCTCGAGGATGGCGGACTACGTATCACTCCATGGATGGAGTTATCCACTATTACCACTGTAACTTCCTAAGGCTTGCAAGGAATAATAGCCGCTTCAAACAAACGGCCAGGATACCGGGCCAGGGTATCCTTGGGTCTCCATCGCAATATTCATGGAGAGCCGAAGAATGTTACCCTTCATAACATAAATTCATGGTCCTAGTTTCATGATTTCTTGTTCTTTTGAGGAAGGGTTCCACCAAACTTCTTTCATAATATTTCTCCATCTATGAGATCAAATTCATCATATTCCATAATGTGGAATTTCCCTTCAGATATTCGTATCTTATTATTTTGCTTGCGGATTTACGTCTTTTCAAAGCTTAAATCTTTTCATAACTTCCATAGCTTAACTTATATGCAAGGATCAGAGACATAGCAGAGATTCCGATTTCTTACTAGAGAGAAGCATTTGACTTGGAAACGTTCGGATGCCAATTTCCTTACAATCGAATACGCCAAAACTTTCAAATTAAATAATTGAACCAGCATAAATATTCATATCACTTGGTCAGCATCAGAACATGGAAGAATTACACAATATCATCAGAAGTGCTCGGGTGAACAGTGCTCAGGTGAACAAATCGCTTAATTCCTGGAATTAAGAACATCCAACGGGTAATTTATCGAACCCAAGACATAGGTAACTAAAATCCCAAGTCCACTTATACACTAATTCTCAAATCGGAGCGTAAATAGTATCCGGATGCGGGTCACGGGCTTCGCGAACGAAAATCCATAAATAACCACAATTTCGAATACCCAACCAACAAATTAACTTACCCATATTATTCATAATCATATCCTAGTCTCAAAATAATCAAAAGCCCAAAAAATCCCGTGGAAATCCATGCCCGATGCATAGGTTAGGGTTTGCATCGTCCGAAACCAAACTTAGACTATAAATTAGGTCTCCAAATTAACGTATATTAATGCTTAGATTATAGGAAGTAATAAATATAAATTTAATTGGGTATCTAAATGAGGATACCCAAAGAAAATAAAGTAAAAGTGTACGAAAATGAAAAAGGAGGGTATGAGGTTACTTGCCTTGACCCGTTCTACAACTTTCCCAACTAGCTCGAAGCCAAAATCGGACTCTGAGAGCTTCGTTTGACCGCTTCTCCTTCTGGTCTCCCGCGCTGCTGCCACTGCTCCATACTACAGCTAGCCGGCCACCAGCACCCACGGCCGACGCCGGCACCGCAGGCCTGTGTGTCGCCTCCACTGGCGCCGCTCTCCTCTGTCTCTCTTTCTTCCTATGCCAAAACCCTCGCCGGACGCTCTCTCTCAGTCTCAATCATTCTGC
>JAODPA010007105.1:0-13804 GCA_025585075.1 Nepenthes mirabilis | reverse complement strand
CCAAAGGGCTTTGTCATTTGTCTCCCTACGAACATGGTTGTACACGTTCTCGTCCACAAACTGTCTGATGAACCCGCACACCTGTTTGTGCTCTAACGCCCAGACCTCGTCCGTTTTTTACGACGGTTTTTCTGAGGCGAAGACTGGATCGTGCATAGACTTGACGAAAAGCAAGTCAGACATTTTGCTCTGCCAGATGTCAAAGTTTGAACCGTTCAAGCAAATCATCTTGCTGCCAAACTCCATTTCTGATAACAGGCAGAGATCACCGGGCAAACAACCTTGTCTCTGATACCACTTGTTGGAGCAAAACGCGCAGAAGGCCGAGCGGACACAACGCTCGGACAGGATTAGAGAGCAAAAGGCTCTCGGACGGGCGAGAGAGGTAGAGAGAAAATATGAGAGGGAACATACGAGTTTAACGTGAAAAACCCTTCTGTAAGCAAGGGAAAAACCACAAAAGAATACACTATAAAGGATTGTTTACAAGTGTTAACTACACAAGCTCAAACTAAAGAAAAACAATCTCAAGTGTACAACTTTCTCTCACTAAGTGTTTCTCTCACAAATTTCTCAAAGTGGTTGCTCACAAAGGCACACACCACAACTCACCAACATCTCACACACACATTAAATGATCTCAACACTTCTATATATATACACGTGAATAAATATATATTATTCACTACCCTAGGAATCTACTCAGCCACCCTAGCGCCAGGGTGGCAGGGCATGTTGCCTGCCAAGCCGTCTGCCAGACGCACGCCTGGCAGGCCTGCAACCTGTCTTGGAAGTTGTGGTTGCCACCAACTCCCAATGCCCGCATTTATTGCTGCCGCAGATCATTAATGAGAGAATAAGTCAACGCACGCGTGGATGGAGTCCTCGTCCAAGTCCTCTCGGACATGACGCACCAAGCAAAATCCTCGTCCATTATTCCAATGGAGTCCGTGGACAAAAGGCCACTCGGGAGTGACCCCAACAAGTATATGTTGCGTCCCGGGTCTGCGGTTGCTGTACGGATTAGGGAGCCTTCGGATTCCCAAGCACGTGGTAGCGTCAGGTTGAGGGTCCGGTCTCCGTAACTCTAAACCTAGACCTGTACAACACAAACAACGAACAAGAGGTCAGAGGTCCGGCGGGATTTTCCCCACCACGGCCACTCCGACGCTCAAGTCAGCGAGTTCCCACAATGAACGGAAATGGCGCACGTGGTGAGTGGTGTGCGGACTGATGCTGATGAGACGTGAGTGATGTGTATATTTTAGCGTGGAGGATGCAATGAGCAAGTTGCGAAAGGTCTGACTTCCTTAATGCACCGCAGTGGGTGGCTAACTTCCTGCTGCCTGAATAGACTTGGGGATGATGATCGTGAGAGAAGCGGGCTCACTCGTGGCAACAGAAAGTGAGTCTTATCTCAGCTCAATTGCTTTCTCTCTTATGATTTTTTCTGAGATGGAAGGATCAGGGTTCCAATCCCTCTCTTTGTGGGGAGTGGGAGCTATTATAGGCTCCTCCCCAGTGGACTCTGGGCACTAGAATGCCCGTTGCTAAGGCTTCCTTGCCTCTGGTCACTGTCGCTGACCACTGGTCATGTCGGCCGTCGTTTTGTGGTGGCGGGTAGGCCCCTGAATGCTGCCGGCCACACCTGGTCTTTCCCTAAGGTGGGATTAGCTGGTTATCTACCGGCGGCTTCCTGAGCCGTTGGCACAATGCTAACCGCTTCTCCATTGGCTGGCTATTCCTCTCTCTTATTGGCTTTTCGGCAACCCATTAATGCGTTGTAGGGTGCTCGTCGTTTTTTGCCAGTGGGGTGCCATGTATGCCCCCTGCGCAGTTGGGCTGGGCTCGATATCTTTGGTGGGCCTTGACATTGCTTGTGGGCCTTGATATAAGACCCAACACTAGCCCCTCATACCTGGGCCGGCCAGTGGTCTGGCCTGGCATGTTCCTTGGTTCCACTCTGCGGCCTCACAGCCTTCCTCGTGTCGCGCCACCATTTGTTGTTTTCTGAACTCGCGCCTTTCCCAGGAGACTGCGCAGACTTTTCTGACGCTGCCGTGACTCGTTCCCCTGATTGGTAAGATTCGTACACCTAGGGTTGCGTCTGATTAGGGGTCTTTCCTATTCCGTGAAAGACATCCGCCAGGAAGCATGCTTCGCTGGGCAAGTGAATGGCTCCCATCTTGCCCATAAATTGGAGGACTCCTTAGCGAGTGGAACAAGTCCCTTAGCTACCTTTGGAGAAGCAATGGGAAGATTCTGGCTCACCCCGCCCTTAGCGGGGGTCCGAGAAGGAGTTGGATGGCTTAGCTGGTTGCTCGAAGTCCTTGACAAAGACCGCTCTAACTCCCGTGTCGCGGTCCGCTCCTCATGCTAACGAGGGTGGCTCAGCCACTCTGTTGTCGTCGTGTACCCCCTCTTCGGGTCGTGGCTCACCTGGAGTGCGGTGGGGCCATGGCAAAACCTCCACGGGGATGTTTCTCGCCGGCGGAGGGCGTCGCTCATGGTCTCCACCTCACTAAGCTCGACCGTAGACCGTGGTGGGGGAGAGGCCGGAGCCTCAGTGAGGGAGTCATAGGATGCTTCCCCTACTTCCTTTGAGTGCTTTCCTGCCTCGGTACTGATCCCGCCCCAATGGATCACGCTACGGCGACTTCCATCTCGGGGGGTGCTCCTCGTGGCCGCCTCCGCTCGCTTGGTGAACTACCGGTGGCTCCTAGCCGCGGGGATCTCATGTAGATCATGTTTTCCAAGCTCATTTGGGGCTATCACAAGGGACCCGGGGCCTCGCACCGTCGTCTTTCTTCGCCTTTCTCGCACTATTGTCGCTGTAGATCTTATACTTTGTAAGAAAGTATTAATTAATGAAAAAATAGCCCCTTTTTGCCTTCATCTTTTCCTTCTCTTTGTGCCTGCTTCTTTTCCTAATTGAGCATTTTCCCCTGGCGATCTGCATCCAGTCCTGTGGGAACAGAGTGGCTACTGTTGACAGTTACGTCCCTTGGCTTGTCTGGCTCATGAAGTCAGGAGGCGCAGCACTATAATGACCAGTCTAGGGAACGCGCGAGGCCTCAGGGACTTTCCACATAAAGGGTGCCCATTGGCTGCGCTTTGGCGCTTTCCGTCCTTATAGCGTTGCCGTTTTTAGGAGGAAAATCTGCCTATTTAAATGCGTCATTTCGCTTTGGAGTTTCGCATTTTCCTGTGCTTGCGTATTCGGCAATTGCTCATTTTTCCCGTGTGTACTCACTACGAGTTCGATGGAGGATTCATCATACGAATCGGAGCATTCTTCTGGCGTGTCGGAGTCTGGCTCTCACGTTCCCAGGGCTTCGGGCGCTGATGCACCAGGAGGGCGCTGAAGCCATTGTCGTGGGCCCTGTTCGATTTCTGCGGGTGCCTCCGGGTTTCAAGAGGGTAGAAGGTTCTGGTTCCTCCTGGGAACACGCTCCAGGGAGGAGGGACCTCTCACTCTAGCAGACCACTAGGAGGCTCGAGAGCGCGGAAGCGTGTGCGTAAGTTGCAATGGCTGAGGTGGAGCGGTTGAGGGCTCGTGCGGCGTATTTGGAGGACGCATGGGCTGAATCGGAAGCCAGGGCTTCACGTCTCGCCGGCGCCAATGTGGCAGCTCAGGCTCGCATACGGGCCCTTGAAGAGGAGAACGGGAGCTACAGCGACAGCATGGGGCTGAGGTCGCAAGGTTGCGGACAAAGCTGAGGACAAGGCTTCTGCCAAAGGAAGTTGATCCTGCTCTGGAGAGGAATTACCAAGATGCAATCCGGCTCAGCCAGAGGCTAGCCTCGCTGGAGGATCTGAACTTCCCCGTCGGCATCTTGGACCCCCGCAACTTCAGCACCCGAACGCGCGCGCAGCTAGTTGATTACCCTGCCTCAAGCTCTTCTACAGGCCGTGCGGATCGCTAGCGGAAAGCTACCGCGGCAAGCGACTGCCACCATTATCGTCATTTTTTCTCCTCTTTTTTTTATGGCTGTTATAACAAGATTTGTTGCTATAATGAAACTCGTCGTTTTGCCATACTACTTGGTCCCTCGCAATCTTTGTTTTCGGATTTTCATCTTTCTTTTTATATTCCCGTGCGCCCCTTAGTGGGCTTCGCTACCGTGAGCCCTCATTTAATGCGGAGGTGCCAGCGTGGATTTCTGTCAGGCGGCTGAAACGACGCGCTTGTCAGCCTGGCGTCTGGCCATGATTGCCGATGACTTCGGGCCCTGCGATGCGCTACGAGGCAGGCACGTGTCCCAGTCACTCCCGGTGGGGCATCGCTTAGGTTTCCCGCCTGCTGGCCTTCCGTTGCTTATTTAAACGAGCCGGGACGGCTTTTTCCTCTTGCTGAGATTCTTCCTATAGCTAACCCGCGTTGAGAGTGAGACGTGGCAAAAAAGAGAGAGAGTTCTTCTTCTTCCCAAGCCTCCAGGGTGAGTTGCCATGGCTTTCACAATGCGAAATCCGTCCTGACGGCGAGTGCTATTGCCGCCCTTATGGTAGATTACGATATCCCCAGTGATTGGGCTTACCGTGCTCCTGGTACCTTGGATAGAGCCAGTGCCCCCCCAGCGGGCTACGTCACAGTCTACGAGCACCACCTGAGAGGGGGGCTTCGTTATCCCATGCTGTGTACGCTGTACATGCTGGTGGATGCGTTGGGAGTCCCAGTGGTGAGGCTCCATCCCAACGCTTTACATTACTTGGTGTCCCTGCGTATCTTTGCTCACCTCCACGGTGGCTCTTTTAACGCCAAGGTCGCGAGACTGATTTTTTGCTTCATAGAGTCGGAGGACTAGGTGTCGATATCACCGAAGACGGGCTTCCATTTTTGTGGAACCAATCCCGATTCGGTGAAGGGCTAGAAGGATCGATTATTCTTCCTGCAAGAGCCCTCTGATTCCAAGCTTTCACGCGTGTGGGGCCCGATTTCAGGGTTCTTCTTTGAGAAACCGCCGGCAGAGGACGCTGTGGAGGCGGCGAAGTTGATAACCGCCATCCAATCTCAGGAGGTGAAGTTCTCCATCCAGGGTTATTTTTTGACATCTATCACATTCGAGGCCTCCAAGTGGGGGCCTTCGTCGGGATGGAGAGTCGTCGGTCCTGGCAAGAGAGAACCTGGGGGTGCTGCTGCTCCCCAATCGTCCGGAGGGGACGAGGAGGAGAGCTGCTCGTTGTTGGAGTCATCCTCGGACGATGATGAAGTTGAGGCTCCCCTAAAGTGGTTGAGGGAGGCCAGAGGAACTTCAACTCGGAGGTCCTAGAGACAAGCTGCCAGCTCTACTATTGAGGTTCGGAGTCCGATCTCGAAGGCGGCTACGAGCGCGGGCCACCAGGGGAGACTGCCGGACCGTCGTCGACTTCGGCCGCGGGGCTACCTGTGCTTGAAGTCTACGAGGCGGAGTCTCAACCCGCTGGGGGGCCTCTCGTGCATTCTAGTGCCGAAGTATTCGTGGACACCGCTCCGGAAATGGCAAGAGACGTTTTGGACCTTGATGACCCGGAGGGGTCACGCTCAGCTGCGCCTGTGCCAACGTCAGAGACAGGGGGACCTATGGAGCCGACTGTTATTTTTGTGGAGCCCATTTCGGAGGGTGGGATCCTCGAGGACATAGCTTCACCATCGGAGGATGGAGTCGCGTTGATCGCTGATCCGTCGGGAGCTAGTGTGGGGGCAGTTGGGACGTCTTCGGGGTTGGAACCCCCGAGCGCATCTACGACTGCCACCCTTCCAGCTAGCTTGGTCTCGGCGGGCGAAGGAGAGGAGCCTTAGGAAGGGGCTCTGCCAGGTATTTTGCATATTCTCCGAGCGCCACTCCCACTCAGGTATAGCCGCTTTGATCTGGCCTTTTCCTGCTGTTGCATGTTTTAGGGATCCCTCTAACATCTTCTTCTTTGCAGGCTTCTGGAGATATCGATCCTTTTGACGAGCTAGTCGCCCTCCTCCACGGAGGCTTCCGTTGCGGGCAGCAGGCCATTCATCACGCAAGAGCCCGGGTCGCCTCCCTTCGAGGGGACAGCGAACGGCCGCAAGAGGAGATCAGGCGCTTGCAGCGGAAAGTGGAGCAACAGGAAGCCTTGCTCGTTGCTCTGGAGGATGATAACGCACGCTTGGCCAGAGATATGGTTGATCAGCTTACTCCATCGGAGTCGCAGCTCTTGTTGGCGACTCGTTATTGGGACGGTATTCGCTTGTGCCACAGGATCTCTTCCCTGGTGGCCCCTGATATATCGGAAGGAGTCTTTCATCCGAAAAATGTCGGGATCAGGGAGGCGTCCTGCCTGAGGAACTTTTTTGAGGAGGCCGGTCCGTCTCGTCCTCCCGAGTAGTCTTTGTCTGTATAGGTTGCTTGGTTGCCCTTAGTCATTATTCCTTACTTCTGTATCTCACTTGTTTCTAGTAAATGAATAAAGAGTGGCTTCTTCTTTTTTCGTATTTGTTCCCTTCTGATGCGGTAGGCTGTCCACACCTTTCATTGAATGTGATCTGTGGGATCATGTTCTGTACTTAAATGCTAAGCTCGTAGAACTATTGTCGCCAAGGCCCTATCCAGGTACCTTCTTGCGCTGTGCTCGTCCTTCATCAGAGGATGTCGTCGCAACTCACGCTTTTGATGGGAAACGCGATCCAATAAGGCAGATGTCGTCGCAAGTCCAGCGGAACCACAACAATGGGGCGTCCGGGTTTTCAGGCCATGGCCATCGGGTTTCGGGTCTAGGCCTTAGTCCCGCGGTATACGCTCGAGGTGTGTGGCCCCTGCTCAAGACGTCGTAATTACCATGTTTAAGGTCCTAGCCATCGACCATTGTAGACTGAGGGTGCTCTCTTCTCCGTGAGAAGGTCGCCGCACGCCTGCGATATTTGCCCCCTAAGATTTTTGTTAGCCAAGAATTGGGAAGCTTCCAAAGCCCACAGGCCTAATGTTTTGACCGCCTGAGTCGATTGGCGTAGAGCCATAATAGATGTATGCCCTTTCCGACTTGCCCGCCGCACTGGCGAGATTCTTTGTGGCCGCTCGCGGGCCACCTGGCGCACGGTCAAGGGTTTGCTTTACAGACAGACGATTTTCCTGCCAACTTAGGGGCAGTCTAGGTTGTTTTGATTTAAGAATGTCATGCATGTCAACAATTCACACAAATGGAGATGCAGAATAACAAGAAAAGTGATTTTATTAACAAAAAGTATTACGCATGTACAAGCATTCACCATGGTGTACGTGCGTGTCTTACCTGGGTTGACGTAGGTATTACGCAGCTTGTAAGCTCCGCTCCGGAGGATTGCAGAGACGAGGAACAGACCCTCCCATCCACGGGAGAGTTTATTCCTGTTCGCGGTTTTTCCCGCCGCCTCTATGTTCTGGAGGACCAGATCTCTAACTTCAAGAGGCCGTACCTTCACCCGCTTGTTGTAGTACCGCGCGATGCGTTGCTGATAGGCTACGATCCGCAGTTGTGCTGCATCTCGAACCTCTGAGAGCAGGTCTAAGCTTTCCCGGAGCCTCTGTGCGTTGGTGGCTGGGTCGAAGTACTCGACCCGCAGGCTTGGCATCCCCACCTCCACGGGGACCACAGCCTCAGCCCCGAAACAAAGGTTGAAAGGCGTTTCTCTCATCGGCTCCCGCAGAGTCGTCCGATACGACCAGGGCACGGATGGTAACTCTTCGATCCAGGAGCCCCCTGCGTCTTCCAGTTTGGTCTTCAATATGTGTAACAACGTACGGTTGGTGACCTCAACCTGTCCGTTGGCCTAGGGATGGGCCACGGACGTGTGGATCAGTTTGATGCGGAGATTGCGGCAGTACTTCGTGAATCGGTTGCCGATGAATTGGGTTCCGTTGTCGGTCACTACGACCTCAGGAATCTCAAAGCGGCAAACGATACCCTGACAGAGGAACTTCGTCGCGTTCTACTCGGTGATCTTGGCATGAGGGACAGCTTCTACCCATTTGGTGAAATAGTCAATGTCAACGATCAGGAATTTCCTCTGTCCGGAAACCAAAGGTAGGGGCCCAAGTATGACGAGTCCCCATTGCGCAAACGGCCACGGGGATTGGAGGCAGTGCAACTCCGTGTGTGGCTGATGCGTCATGGGGCTGTGGACCTGGCAACTCTCACACTTCCGAACGAACTCCATAGCGTCCTGCTTCATGGTTGGCCAATAGAATCCTTGTTGTATGACCTTGAATGCAAGGTTCTTGCCCCCGATGTGCGAGTCGCATAATCCCAAGTGTACCTCGCTCAACGCGTATTCGGCTTCCTCTGGAGTAAGGCATTTCAGGAGAGGAGTGGAATATTCCCACCTATACAGTCTTCTACTGAGGAGCGTGTACCAACCTGCTGTCTTCTTAATCCGCTTGGCCTTATTCGCATCATCGGGGAGGGTTCCCTCGGTTAGGTACTTCACGTACAACATCATCCAATTGCCTCCTGCATCGACCCATAGTATTTCTTGGTCTTCGGCGTCGATGCTAGGTGCGGTCATGACTTCACTAGGTTCCCTGGCATACTGTTCCATGGATCCAGTAGCTGCATCCCGGGCCAGTCGGTCAGCACGCTCGTTGTTGGACCTGCGGATATGCTCGATCACAAACCGGTCGAACTCAGGGATCAGGGTCTTCGCTTTCGCCAAATACCTCACGAGTTGTGGGCTTGACGCGTCAAAGCTCCCCTGCACCTGGTTGACCACAAGCACGAAGTTACTGCGCACGACCAATGACCGCGTGGAGCATTTCCTGGCTAGACGCAGGCCAGCGATGAGGGCCTCATACTCTGCTACGTTGTTAGTGGCCGGGAAGGCTAGTGCAATGGAGTAGTAATCTCCGTGCCCTCCGGTGTCTTCAGCACGACTCCGGCTCCGCTTCCTGCTTGAGTGGACGACCCATCCACATTCAGAGTCCACACTGAAGGATCGCGGTCTTCCGTGTTTCCTGGGTTCTCGGTATCTTCCGGGGCTGGGGTTGTTGCCTCAACGATGAAATCGGCCAAGGCCTGTCCCTTCACGGCCGGCAAGGGCCGGAACTCCACTTCGAACTCTCCTAGGTCGACGGCCCACTTGACCAACCGTACGAATGTTTTTGACTCCTGCAAGATCGATTTCAGCGGCTGATCTGTCAGTACAACGATCCGGAGTGACTGGAAGTAGGGCCGCAACTTCCGCGCCAAATAGATGAGAGCGAGCGCCATCTTTTCGGGGTGTGGATAGCGGGCCTCCACATCCGTCAGCACCCGACTTACGTAGTACACTAGCCGCTGCACGCCCTCGTGCTCCCCGACTAGCACGGATCTGAGGGCCACTGCTGACGTGGTCGAATAGAGGTAAACGTCCTCGCCCTCGCGCGGTGAGCTCAGGAGCGGCGGGCTAGCGAGGCACGTCTTCAACTCTATGAAAGCTTCGTCGCATTCCTCATTCCACCTGAACCCGAGCGATTTAGTGCCCCTTAGTTCCTTGAAAAAGGGCAAGTACTTTTATGCTGACTTGGCAAGGAATCGCGAAAGGGCTGCTATTCGCCCTGTGAGCTTCTGCACTTCCTTTATCGTCCGTGGGGGGTTCAGGTCGAGGATGGCCTTGATCTTCTCTGGGTTCGCTTCAATGCCACACTAGGACACGATGAAGCCCAAAAACTTTCCTGAGGTCACTCCGAAGGCACACTTGGTGGGATTGAGCTTCATCCCGTGCTGCCGGAGGACTTGAAATGTCTCCTCCAGGTTGCTAACATGGTCGTGGGTGACTTTGCTCTTTACGAGCATGTCGTCGATGTACACTACCACGTTCCGTCCAATCTGGGCCTCAAACATCTTATTCACCAGGCGCTGATAGGTTGCGCCAGCATTCTTGATGCCAAAGGGCATCGCCTTGTAGCAGTACATCCCCTGGTCAGTCATGAATAAGGTATGCTCCTCATCCTCTGGGTGCATCCGAATCTAGTTGTAGCCAGAGTACGCATCCATAAAGCTCAGGAGCTCGTACCCGGACATGGAGTCCACGAGTTGGTCAATCCTGGGGAGATGAAAACTGTCCTTGGGGCAAGCCTTATTTACGTCGGTGAAGTCGACGCACATTCGCCACTTACCGCTGCTCTTCTTCACTAGCACGACGTTGGATAGCCACTCCGGATATTGAACTTCTCGGATTAATCCCGCGTCCAGGAGTCTCCTCACTTCTTCCCTTATGGCGACCAACTTCTCGACGGAGTGATTCATGCGCTTCTGCCGAACGGGCTTTCGGTTTGAGTCAAGGCCCAGCTTATGGACAATTACTTCGAGTCAGCGGGAACCCAGGGAAACACATCGGAGTTGGCCCTAAGGAAGGTAACCAGCCGGTTGCGTTCTACGGGCTGGAGAGATCTGCCCACGTTGACGCACCTCTCCGGTTCGAAAAGATTTAAAGGGACCGCTTTGGTGGCTTCTCCCGATTGGGCCTGCTGCAGCAGGGTTTAGTTGCAAAGGTCAAGATCTTCGTTCGGGTAGCATGGCACCACAGGATTGATCTGGGACAGGTGACACGTTTGCCCCATCTCCTGGTCTCCAAGTACGTCTCCTACACCCCACGGTGTGGGGAACTTCACCTTCAGGTGTGGAATTGACGTCACGGCTCCAAAGGTCGTGAGGAAGGGTCTGCGCAATATGGCGTTGTAGATAGACGGTAGGTCAACGATGATGAACGCCAGCTCTCGCGTCACGGAGCTCGGGTTGGTTCCCATAGTGACCTTTAGCCGGAGTATTCCCTGTACGGGAACCAGTTCATTGTCCAGACCATACAAGGGTCTGCCAGCAGTTTTTATCTGGCTTCGTTTTAATCCAAGTTTAAAGAAGGCACTGAGATGCAGTAAATTTTACGAACTTTCATTATCAATAAAAATTCGTTTCAATTGGTAGTCACCCCCACCGTCTGAAACGAGGGTAGATACAACAAGGGGATCAGTATGGGGGGAGGTTACATGAGCCATATCGTCACTGCTAAAGCTAATGACATCATCCCTATCCCCTATCCTTGCTCGCTTGTTACTGGAAGCTGGCTTCGGCTTTCTACGCCCGGCGTCAATAGCGGCGGCAGAGGATATCATGTTGACCACGCCGACAGCCATGCGGGCCCTCGGAGGCTCACTGGCCTCACCATCCGAGGTTGCGGGCCCCTGCCCCGAACTCTTCATGAACCGTTTGAGGTATCCGCGGCAGATCAGGTCCTCTATCACCTACTGCAGAGTCCGACAGTTCTCAATCGAGTGTCCTTGGCAGCGATAGTATTGGCAGTACTTGGTCCGGTCGTTCTCAATCGAGTGTCCTTTTCGGCCGTGATGTACGCCCTGGCGATGGCCTCAGCCTCCCAGAAGGTTTGAGGACGCTGGTGCGACAGGTGCCTAAAGAAATCCCCTGCCGCCAACGTGGCAACGAAGGCATTGAGCTTCATCTCATCTGAGAGCTGGGGGATCCGCCGCGCCACGGTGATGAAACGGTCGAGGAACCACTTCAAGCTTTCGTCCGACTTCTGGCAGAGGCGAACCAAGTGCCATGGTTGCCTTTCCTCTCTGCGGCTGGAGGCAAACTACCTAAAGAAACTGTCTGCTAGCTTGTCGAATGAGCGTATGAAATTTGGAGGGAGATCATGGAACCAGAGCAACGCGTCCCCCATGAGGGTGACGGGAAAGCACTGGCGCATCAGGGCCTCACTTGCGCCTTGCAGGAACAAGTGGGTACGGAAGCAGTTGAGATGGTCCATTGGATCCTTGCTTCCATCGTACCTGTCCAAGATCGGCATCTTGAACTTGTTCGGCAACGGCTAGGTCCGCAAGTCCATGGCGAAAGGCGATCTCCGAAGGTCGGTGGATGATCGCGTGGGCCTCTCCTTATGCAGGATGTCCCACAACACTTTGACTTTCTCCTCCAACGACGGGTCGGTGGCGCCTCTCCGCGCACTGATAACATCGTGGAGCTTCGTGCGGTCCTGGAGATGTGGTTGAGTTTGTTGGTGACGCCGGCTCTTCGCTTGAGGGAGCCATTTACTGTTGGAACTGGCCGCGGTCGGCCTTCCGTAGCCGCGTGAGTTCCGGGGGTTACGCCGCTCAGGGCTGTCCTCCTAATTGCTACAGTTGGGATTGCTTTCCGCTTCGTTAGGGTCGATTCCGTTGGGGACGACTTGGGCCGCAGCGTGATTGGGCTGGTGGGATCCTCTCCTGAGGGCCGCCGCATGGCGTCTCGCTTTCCTGGAGGAGGAGGCCTGAGATGCTGGAGGGGCAACCCCCAACCAAGGAGTTCCCGTATGCTCGCACAGGTTGTGGAGGACTAGCTTTATGTCGCCCACGTCCACGGCCAAGTGGTAGATGCCAGGCTCTGGATGGGCGTTTTCTTTGTTTCCGACAGGGGGATCTTCGTTTTGGGCGATGACGTCCATTGCTGGAGCACTAGCTTGTGCTTTGGTGTTCACCATTTTCTTTTCTTCGGAAGGGAAGTGGGAAAGAGACACTAGGCTACTCGTCAGTTTCCCACAGACGGCGCCAATGTTGCGTCCCAGGTCTGCGGTTGTCGTACAGATTAGGGAGCCTTCGAATTTCCAAGCACGTGGTAGCGTCACGATGAGGGTTCGGTCTTCGTAACTCGAAACCTGGACCTGTACAATACAAATAATGAACAAGAGGTCAGAGGTCTGGCGGGATTTCTCCCACCACGGCCACTCCGACGCTCAAGTCAGCGAGTTCCCACAATGAATGGAAATAACGCACACGGCGCGCGGTGTGCGGACAGATGCTGATGAGAGGTGAGTGATGTGTATGTTTTAGTGTGGAGGATGCAATGAGTAGGTTACGAAAGGCTTGGCTTCCTTAATACACCGCAGTGGGTGGCTATCTTCCCGCTGCCTGAATAGACTTGGGGATGATGATCATGAGAGAAGCGGGCGAGCTCGTGGCCACAGGAAGTGAGTCTTATCTCAGCTCGATTGCTTTCTTTCTTGTGATCTGTTCTGAGATGGAAGGATCAGGGTTCCAATCCCTCTCTCTGTGGGGAGTGGGAGCTCTTATAGGCTCCTCGCCAGTGGACTCTGAGCGCCAAAATACCCGCTGCTAGGGCTTCCTTGCCTCTGGTCGCTGTCGCTGACCACCGGTCATATCGGCTGTCGTTTTGTGGTAGCGAGCAGGCCCCTGACCGCTGCCGGCCACCCTTGGTCTTTCCTTGAGTTGGGATTGGCTGGTTATCTACGGGCGGCTGCCTGAGCCGTTGGCACAGTGCTAGCCGCTTCTCCATTGGTTGGCTTTTCCTCTCTCCTGTTGGCTTTCCGACAACCCATTAATGCGCTACAGGGCGCTCGTCATTTTCTGCCAGCGGGGTGCCACGTATGCCCCCTGCGCAATTGGGTTGGGCTCGATATCTTTGGTGGGCCTTGACATTGCCCGTGGGCCTTGACATAGGACCGAACACCCTTTGCGACCTAAATGTGTATTGATTTTTTACAAACTAAGGCACGCAAGCAAAGGAATGATATCAATAAGAAGAAGAGAATGATTTATTTGCTTCAATTTGTCACTCTTCTTTAGGCAACAACGGCAGTGGTACCAATCAACAAAGGCGACCTCGATTGCAAAGGCAGCTGTGTCTTCAAACATTCACGGTGACACTTCCTTCGACACCGATCGACGGCAGCAACGGTGGGTTTGCTCTGCTTCCCACCTCCCTTTTCACGCCATCCTCCTTTCTTAAATAATGGGAAGTTGCCCTTTTTATGGTTCGGTCATTCTAGTATTAATTTTTCTCCTTCCTTCCCCCTTGCTATAACCCTCGCATCATTTCCCCTTTTCCTTTTCTTTCC
>JAODPA010007094.1:0-13805 GCA_025585075.1 Nepenthes mirabilis | reverse complement strand
ATTCGCAGGTATTCATTTTCGTTTGCGGTACTTCAGCGGAACAGAGGGACAGGCCGTCGACTAGCCGAAAAAACCAAAAAAGCGGCTAAAACTGAGAAATGCGAGAGGATCCAGGGTTTCCTGGAATCGCTCTCAATTATAAAACCTTCTCTCTTCTCACTAGATTTAGATCACACACTATCCCAGTCTGATGGTTCGAAGATCAGATTTTTCACGGTCTAATAATTGACGCATTTCATCTTTTAGGGATGTTTATTTTTTTTGTGTTTTTAACCAACCCTAATCGTCTCCTTCGATTAATAGTTATTATGTAACAAATCGATAATCGGAAGCAGGTTAAAGTTGTGATTTTATATCGATTGACATGCGGGCATCGCTGAAATCCAAAAGGGTTTCTTGGGCTTCAGATGGAAATCTATGTCAGGTATTCATTCTTCGTGAAAATTCGTGCTAAAATTTCCAATTTCCGATTTTGGTGCTGAAAATTTTTTGAATAGGGAAACCAAGATCGAAGATAAAAATATATAAAAATGAGTGCTTAGTAGCAATGTGACTCGGATTAATGAGTCATAATTTGGCGAAGTTTTTGACTGGTTTTCTTTTATTTAAAGCATAACTACTTATAAATATTACCTCTCTAGGATTTGATTAGTAACTGGAAGGTTTAAAGCTATGCATTACTCGTCAGCAGGAAGAGAAAAAAAGAACAAAACGGTATCAACTATAGAGAAAGTTAGTTAACTTAGTGGAAAAACATTGTTGGAATTATCAATTTGCTTCCATGGAGACTTCCTGTGTAAGGATTTGTTCTCATCTCCATGTTCTTCGAATGCCAACGCAACTCATTCCATTATCAAATTTGAGACATAAAAGCTAATTTAAGAACAAAATCTATTGCTCAGAACATATCATTCTCTCTTAAATTTTGGGTACACGTGATTACACTCAGTTTTGACACGTTAAGGGAAATAATATGGTTAATTCAGTATGGACAATAAACGATTTGTAGTGTATTTGACATCTGAAGCAACATTTTCAATGGAATATTGCAACTAAAAAAAGATAGCTGGGAGGTTTGGCTACCGTATGGAGTTTCATAGGTACACACGAGTTGTGGAAGCAGATTTTTGAAATGTAACTGGACCTAAAACGAGTCTGTTCAGTCGCAAGTTTGGTGCTGTTATGAGAAATGTGAATAAAAAAAACCAGATTAAGCATATGATGTAGATGATCGCTATGTCCTTTTTTGTGCGTTTTAGTTGCTGGTGTAAAGTCAAATAGAAGCTAGAGATCAAACCTTTTCACCAAGGAAGATGTATCATGAGCATCTAGAACTTTAAGGTGCATGGAACTGATTAAGTTTCATGACTCAAATTGGCTTCCTGTGCTTCCATTTATGAATAGGAAAAGCTATGGTAACAGGTGGTTACAAGATCATAATTGACTATAGTCCTTCACAAATGGTACTGACGGAATTTTGGTTGTAAAGAGTCTTAATTATCTGGTTTTTTCCCTTCCAATTAGCAGAGAAGCTTTAAACTGACACAAGCATTCTGGGGGCTCAAGTGGCTGTGAGAGGCAGGCTGGAAATGAAATGAACGTGGTGGTGTATTCTCAGGTTAAAATTTTCTTTTGAGGTTGAGTGAGAAGGCTTGCTGTTGTTATAACTGCTAAAAGAACTAGATACAGATGTCTATATGTCAAAAGAATCATGCTGATCTTTTGTATTAGACTGTTTATTGGAGCTGGCTTGAATCTGTCTCATTTAATCACATAAAAGTGGTCCTTCTGGGTTGCTTCTTATAGATAGATGGATAACTATGGTATCAGAGTTTGATAAGTTTAGAAGCTTTGGGATGGTTTGAATAAAATTTTTCTTTTAAAAATGGATTAATGATTTTTGGTTATTGTAATGCTTACACATTTGTGCTTGTTCAATGATATATGAAATCTTTAGACTTCCAGGTTGTGATTAAGCCATTCAGATGTTTGAAGGAAACACAGGATATGAAGCAACTACCATTACATTATGCAGTGAGAGGGCAAGTAAAGGATACAAGTTACTGATAATCTACGTGATTTGCCAAGGTGTTGGGATTTATGCATCGAGCAAATGGATTGATGGTCTTGTGGCATAAAGCCAGTTCAACACCCTTACTTTTATTGATTGTGGAAGGATAAAGATTGGGAAAAGAAGCTATGTTTTAGAGGAAATCAATTAACTGGTAGCTAGACATTTGATCTACCTGGCATTATAGTGGCTAGGTAATGTAAAAAAATAAAGAAGCATGCTTGATAGAGGGGCAGCCTTGCTAGCAGACTCTTAACAGTTGGGTTGCCATGTGAAAGCTGGTCCTTTCACATTTACTAATGCAAGGCCATCTTAGATCTTTATAGTTGAGGTGCCATGGGAACTTAAAGGGTACCCCAATGTACATCTTACACTCTAAGATCTGAGGAAGATCAAATACAGGGAACAATATCATTGTATTGTAGAGAGGTTGTTTATGTGGTTTAGACCTGTGAACTTAGTGTTTCAAAATTTCTCTGATCTGAATTTAGTCCGAGCATATCATTTGATGCGACACTGAGATTAAGTCTGCTCATCATCTTCTTGATATACCTATTTTTTATGTTTGTTATCAGTGTCGGTAGTTTTCCTAATTTTGTTTATTTTTTTCTTCTTCAACGTCATAGTTTGTTGGTCCCACATCAGAATGATGGCTTAATATATCAGTTATTTCTGGTTCAAACTCCTTGAGGCATGGGACAAAGTTTGATCTGCCCTGTTATATATTCCAGTTATTTTTGTTGTTGGGGGTAGATTTGATTTGGAATTCTAGAGGTGCCTCTTGTGCCATCAACTTGTAATTTGTGAGCTCAATAATCTAATTTCAACCCTACCAACTTCCCCAACTCATTGCTTATAATCAAAAAATGAAGTTTGTTCAGTCAATGGATGTTTATAATCATGGATCCATCCTCTTTCTTCTGTCAATGTCTTCTGAATTCCTCATTTTCATTAACATTGCAGTTTTAATTATCTGTTGTAAAATTTTTTCTGGTCAAGCAATCATTTGAAAGGAAATGGTGGGTTCTACTTCTGCTCATCTCGATGAAGAAGCCATTATTTAACATCTTAAGTGGATCCTCACCATTCTTTACATGGGTGAGGGTGGATAAAGAAGCCAATTCACTAGAGAGCCCCATGGAGATGGGTATGGAGAGTAGTATAGAGAGGAACCCCATGGGGATGTGTATGGAGAGTGTAGAGAGGAAAATGACATGATTTGCATAAGGAATACCAAGTGTGTATGACATGTTTAGAGGTTGAAAACAAATGATATTAGTTTTTTACATAGGGAAGCAAAAATATACACATTGGGTAGGTATTACAGTAGAAAAAACATAAAAGATAGAGATGTGGACTGTCAAAAGAATGGAGGACAAGACTGTTCATATTAAGTTGATTTGTGTTTATGCTCCTGAAATAGGATTGCCCAAAAACATTAAAATGAAATGTTTACCAAGTAGGAAATTTTGGTAAGTGATAATAAATGACACAAGTAGGTTAATATGATCTTTAGGATAGGGCACATTTCCTCTCTTGCAGATTTGATTTGGAAGTCACATTCTTCTCTCCTAGCCTCTCTTTTTGTTCTCGTAAAGCCTATGGGATATGTGTTTTTATGCTGAATAATATTTAGAAGAGGGGCTTTTTTTTAATGGAAACTAGATGTTTTCTTTGCAAACTACAGCTGGGATCAGTGAATCATTTGTTCATATTTGTTCACTTTCCCACAATCTTTGGCACTGTACTTTGCTCTCTTAGCAAGGTCAGGTGTTGATGAATTAAAGGGTTACGATAAAAAGATTGAGTGCCGTTGGTAGGCTTCTTCTTGGCTTATTAATATATGGATATGCTGTAAGTAGCAGAATTCTAGAGCCTTTGAGAATTTAGAGAAAGCAAAATCAGCGTATTTTCCTTTTTGACAAGGGATTTTGTTCAGTTTCACAAGTTTTAACGGCTGATTTACTACACTGTTTCTGTAAAATTTTCTTTTGTCCTATTCTTTTCTTGTGTATAGGGTAATGCCCCCTTGGCTACCATTTATTGCTAATTTACCTTACCAATAGAAGAAGAATTTTAGAATCACATCTCCTATGTCCATGTAACTTTAAGGACTTCCCCTAGAAAAAGACATTAATACTTTTCTTCCCACAGTGCTAAGACATGAATACTTGCTAACCCTTATCATTGGATTAAATAGAAGACATGGATTTGTTTTAATCCAATAGCTTCTTTCTCACAGAGGAAACAGAGAATATTGTTTCATTCAGATTGTGAAGTTATTCTGTAATGCAGTCTAGCCAAAGAGAGACCTTTTGGTGTTATAAGGCATGTACATCATGGAAGGGCTGGCAATAGATAAATTAGGTAAATCTATCAGAATTAAGTGGAACTCGGGAAAGAAAACAACAAAAAGTTGCCGAGGTTGGTGAAAGGAATAGAGATCGTCGGAAGATTAACGACCTCTGTTCGTTTTTTGAGATAGTTTAACAAGCCTGAAGCATATAGAAACTCTTGAAAAAGGAATAAATAGCAGTATACAAGCCTTCCATTTTCATGGTTGTTATTGTTGCTGCTATTTTGCTGATTTGAGTCCTCTACCTCTCAAAAATGGTAAAAAAGCCTAATGAAGTCCTTTTAGTCGCTTTAATTAATTTTTTGGTGGGGCATCTGGTGCATTTCTTCCCCCGTTTGCTGATTTGGCTCCCACCCTTTTTTCAACTCTAATCTTGTACTTGCATGTGGTGTTGTTCTTGCTAATTGAACCTCCTATCTCTCAACTTAAAAAAATTAAGCCCTTATGGTCACTTTTGTTGATTTTTCAATGATCGTGTGCATGCTGGAAGAATGGCAAAAGTCTTGCCGCTGCTTCTTTGCCGATGTGGCATTTATTTTTGTTGATGTGGCATTTTTTCAGCTCTATGGTGTACCTTGCATATGTCTGTCTTTCCCTCTTTCCAAAACTATTTCATGTAAACAAAAATCGGCTAAGCGCTATTTGTAGCGTGTCCTCTACCACCTTGCTGTCCACACTGAACATATGGAGCATTTATTAGATGATACTTGCTAACAAAAAGATGACAATATGAAAATCTTTGAGGTGATTTTAAGTATGTATTGCTGAGATTCGACGAAAATACAAACACAATTAGCTCAACAAAATAAATCCAATTTTTTGTTAAACGTTAACCACCAAATATATGAGCGCAAGGAATACAATACAACTAAACACACAAAATACACTAATATTTAACGTGGAAAATCTTTATCAATTAAGGGAGAGATTGTGGGATAAATTTCAAACAAATTTACTGTAAAATACTACCAATTACAAAACCTTTTCCAAAATCTTGTCACTATAATCCGAGTGAATGAGTGGTTGAACACACCTTCAACGCACCTAACAACCCACAAGAAAAGATATAATAAGAATAAAAGTAATCAAACACATGTACGTTATAGGAACACACTACAGAAACATATTTAACCTTAGCGAAAAACAAAACTCGAGTCGGACCTCAACCTGATACCAAACCCTTCCTCTTCTCTTTCTTATGTGGCGTTTCTTGTGTTATAAAATGATTTTGGATTCTCCTCTTATCCTGAAATCGTATTAGACATGACTTTATAGTAGTGTTGGTGCACATGTGCTCCTCACATACATTAGGTGTGACTTCTTTGTGCAATCCATGCACATACATTTCAAGTGCTGGTATCACTGCAATTGGCATATAGAAACCTCTCGGCATACATCAGGTGTACTCATTCTGTCCCAAATACGCATTACCGTCTATCATGTGCCTACTAGGTATAGATACTACTTGTTCATTGGAGATATTTTTTGCTTGAATGCTCTTCGCAAGAACCTCAAGTGAACTCTTCTCGGCTGACACTTGACCGACTCTTGGTTGACCTTGCATAAGCCTCACACTAACTTCTAGTGTCCTTTGTCGCTCAAGTGATCCTTGATTGACCCTTAGCCGATCCTCGCTCGAACCTCGTGCGAACTTGCAGTGTCTTTTGTCACTCGAATAGCCCTTGCTTGACTTCTCTACTTGAACATGCCACTCGCAAACATTGCGTGTTTTCTAGATGACCCATTCACTAGTTGTGAGGCTCAAAGAGAGTGATTCAAAATCTAACAAATTTCCCTTCACGATTTTGTTGGGGAACTTTTGCTTTCTCAGCGATCATTATCTCTTACTCTTTAGTAACTTTTCCTCCACGGAGATCTTGGTGCCTGCCTCTACAAGCTTGAATGAGACCCTTTTTCGCTCCATCGAACTTAGAGTATTCCCACTTCCCTTCAGCTTATTTACCACGGTAGAATCGCTCCCCCTTGTATTTCTCCTTGGCCTCCCTTTTTCAACATCTTGACCAATCCGCCTGTTGATCACATTGTCATTGTCATTAACAACCAAAGTCCTCATCAAATACCTGTTTGAATACTTGCTTTCCCTTAGCACATTCGAGACGTCTTTGGTGAGCTTCCATCGGCCTTTGCCGAAGCTGATGTCTCCGATGCCAACTATACTCGACGAGTTATCGTTATCTGTCTTCAACACCCCATCATATAGGTGGTGAAAATGGATTTTTTCGATGTCACATGGTGAGAGAAACAACTATCCATCACCGGACTTGTCTTGTAGATGGTGAAGCTCCATGTCCTTTCCTCGTGGACGACTAGTAGGCCTTCGCAAGTAGTGATAGAGGCTCGATCATTGCTTCCGTGATCTCCCCTTGCCTATTACTCGCCACCTCTCTCCCTCCTGCTTCATCTTTAAGTAATTTCACTTCATATGGCTCTTCTTGCCACATTAGGAGCACTCGATGTCTTGAAATTTGGACTGGCTATTGTTCCTATCTGACTTGTCGCCTCGGTCACTCAATCTCCCATGCCCTTGACCAATAGAGGACACCAAGAAACTCGGCTCCCCTGAAAACTCATCATTTTCCTTCTACATAGACTCATTCATAAGTAAAGAAACGATAACCTTATTAAGGTTAAACGTATCTATTTCAAATAACGGTGTTGTAACAATATAATCACACAAGGCCAGCAAAAAAACCAATAACACCAATTCCTTGTTGTCAGTCTTAATCTTCTCATAAAATGTCGACATTTGCATTAAAATTTTATGGAATTCATTCAAGTACTTCTCAAAACTTCCTCTTTCCAACAACCGAAGGCCATAAAATTTCATCTTCACGTATAACATTATTGTTAAGGATTTAGATTTGTACCGACCTTCAAGCTTCATCCAGACCTTTGTTGAATTTGACAAACGGATGACTTCTTGATGATTGTTATCTATGAGATATAACATTGTGTAATTAGTAAGATTCCTCATATCTTCCTACTCCTCAGCATTCATCATCTCTAGCTTGTCCTCATTCCTTAGTTCATTTACCATTTTTTCTCATGTCAAAATATTTCTCTCTTTTTTACCAAAGAATGAAATTATTTTGTTTATTAAATTGCGCAACGTGGAATGGCAAGTTCTTCGACATTGACACTATTAAATAGTAGCTTTCATGATCTGAAAAAACCTATGCTCTGACTATACTTGTTAGGATTCGACGAAAATATACACACAATTGGCGCAGTGGAATAAGCCTGAATGTCTTGTCATATATCAACAATCAAATGCTTGAGCACAAGTAATATTGCACAACTAAACACACAATTGTACACAATATTTAATGTGGAAATCTATTATTAACTAAGGAAAAAATTATAAGACAAGTTTCGAATAAATCTGCTATAAAATAGTGTTAGTTACAAAAGTAACTTCTTTCAAAATCCTTTTACTATAACCCGAGTGAATGACCAATTGAATATAATCTCCAATACACTTAGCAACCCATATGAGAAAATACAGCGATGATAAGAGCAATCAAATGGTAATATACTCTAATCCCCCTCCGAAATCCCTTTATTATAACTTGAGTGAATGATCGATTGATTATAACCCTCAATACGCTTAACAACCCACAAGAGAAAATATAATGAGAATAAGAGCTACCAAACGGTAATTAATCCTAAAAAAACACTATAGTAGGGCATCCGAAATTGATGAAAAATAAAACTCAAGTCAGACCTCAACTAGATGTCAAGCTTTTCCTCTTCTCTTTTTTCTCTCTTTTCTCTCTTGTGCGGTGCTCCTTGTGTTGCAAAATGATTTCGGATTCTTTTCTCACCTAAAAATCATATCAGACATGACTTTATAGTAGCATTGGTGGACATGTGCTTCTCACGTGCATTAAGTGTGACCTCTTTGTGCAATCCACGCAAGTGCCCTGTAGGCATTCCATTGGAATTGGCGCACAAGAACCTCCAGTGCATATTAGGTATGCCCATCCTGTTTCAAATGCATATGGCTTTCGATCGTGCGCCTACCAGGCACAGATGTCACTTTTTTACTGGAAATGGCTTTCGTTTGACTGTTCTTTGCATGAATCTTTAGTGAACTCCGTCGCTCAGCTGATCTCGCACGAACCTTCAATATCATTTGTCGCTTGAACGGCTTTCGGTTGACCCTCACTTGACTTATCTGCCCGTGCATGTCGCGCTTGAACATCACACATCTTTTAGGTTACCTGTCTATTAGTTGTAGGATCCATAAGGGAGTGTCTCAAAATCCAACAAGGAGTATGGTAGTTTGATTAAAATTGTTGTTCTTTGACTTCATTGAGTAAACAAAATTAACCTTCTTGATGAAAATGAGTTAGGAGCAAGTTGGAGTAGTTTGATTGACTTTTAGTCTTCAAGACTCGTAGATTTTTATGTGGAATTAAGAGAAGGCCCAGATGTGATGGAATGTGAGATAGTAACTCAAGTTTTGGGGTGGAAATGTGTTAATAAGATTGAATTTATCAATCAAAACTCAACTGTTTGGAGAATAAGAAATGAAATGCAAGAGAACTTTGTCTCTAAATACCAGTACAAGAGAGCAAGAGATGTGTGCATATGAGGAGAAAACTGTAACTATGTAGACTGTGACTTTGCCGGGTGCCTCTATCTAAGGTGGGTTTCTTATGCGATTTTAGGCTATGGAGATGGTGTGCATGGACATTGGGTGCTAGATGTTGAGAGTTAACAAGTGAAGTTGTTTGGAGTTGGAATAGAAAAAGGAAAAGATGGGATATGTGCAAAGGCATTTATGTGCATTTGTCCTTTGTTCTTTGCTTACATTACTTAAAGTACTTGATTTCACTTTCTTGAGAAGCAGGGATCTGAATTGACACCTCAATTTCACAATGTCCATGTCTGAGTGAATTTGAAAGAGCGAGAGACCAGCGAATTCAGCACCAATAGCAATGTTTAGGCTGAAAGTGACGCTGAAAGCTATTCACTTTCCAATTTTCCTTTGTTTTTGTTTGCTTAATTTGATTTTCTCAGCCAAACAATAGATAGGGACTGCTACTGAAGTTGATTTTTCCCACTTTGGGAAGCTAAAGCTACCATAACTTTGCCATATATTGAGTGCATTTATGCATTAATAGTATTATTTCACATTTTGATGCCTTAAAACAGGTTAAGCTGTTTCTGTCAGAGGAATCTCCTTCACAAGTTGGATTAGGCGCTCAAGATCACCTTCAAGCAAAGAAAACGTTACTTGCATTGCAGTCGACTGGAATACTTCCCGATGACAGTTTGCCACCTGGCTTCGAAGGATTCAATCCCTCAAACCAATCAAAAAATGACTTAGTCCAAATCCCTCGTATCAAATGGATATGTCCTCCCAGAGTAAGTTGCTGGTATAGTTGAGTGATTTTGGTCGATTTGTTGCAGTTTCATTGTAACTGTGGTGCTGATCATTCTTATGAGGGCTATATATCGGTACTTGGCCCCAGCCACTAATATTTTACGATGCCACGACAAAAATAACAATATGTCATCTTATAGTGATGTACTTGATCATTTTTGATATATTTGCCAATATTTGCTCATTGGTTCCCAATTTGCAAAAAAAATTTGCAATTGGTATGTTTGATTCTTACATTTCTTCAGTGGAGTTGTCTTGTAATATCCGGTTGGTTATTGCAGTTTATATTAAATGCTGCTTGGCGAGTCGTTGCTGGGGAGGAAAGCAGAGAAGTGGAAGTCCAAAATCAGCGTGAATTGAGGGTGCTCGAAGCAATTTATCCACGACCTTCTGCCATTCCTCCGAAGTTTGACACTTACTCTCATCTTGAAATTAACCTTTTTGTTGGCTGTAGTTTGCACACTGACTTTTCATCTATTTTTGCAGCCCAGCTTTTTCCTCGGATACAGAAAACTCTCCCCCTGATGATCAAAGAACTCCTCTGATCCCAATTACTCCCATTGAAGAGGAAGATGCAGCAGCCGATCTGCTATGCGGTTCACCTCCTGCAACTGCACCTGTCAGCTCGCATGCCATACTAATGGCTCACGGCACATCGTCTTCATCTCAGAGTACTTCACCATATGTTCCGAGCCCTCTTGAGAATGGAATATTGCCAGCTTCAGCTGCTCTTACTGCTTTGGTGAAAAACAATGAACCTGGAAACTTGATTGATCGTAACTTACTTGTAAAGATCTTAGGTCATCCAAAATTTTTTGAGGGATTAGTCGAGTCTCAAGTTGTCACCTCCAATTCCCAATATGTAGTCTGTTCCTCAGAGTCCTCGCAAACTGCTTTACAGAGGTTTTCAACAGCAGGTGCTTCAGCATTGGCTTCAAATGGATCGTTTTATTCTCACCCGAATGGGACACCACATGTTCTTCTTCAGAACCCAAATGCATCTGTGGCTGGAATAGCTCACCCAGTACCGTCTTCACATTCTGGAAGCGCTCCCGCTAAGGACATAAACTATTACAAGAGTTTGATTCAGCAACATGGAGGAGACAAGCAAGCTGAGACCCTATGCCCAGACTTGATGGAGATTTCTAAACCAAAAGACTCGAAGCCGAAGATAATGAAGCCTTGCATATACTTTAACAGTTCAAAGGGATGTCGGCACGGAGCTAACTGTGCATATCAGCATGATGCTTCGCAACTGCAAAAGGCCAGTAGCATCCCAGAGATGCAGAGAACTAAAAGAATGAAGATGGATAGGGAGATCGGAGGTTCTCAATCATAGTGTTTGTGTCATATGGGTCAGCTCAGCTGCCATTGTTAGCATCAGCTCTTTTAGCTGGGAATCATTGAGGCTAATCTGCATAGCCACACATCCTGCAAAAGCTCCTGAACCTTTTTTACTGTTCTGGAGGAAATAGAATTTCCAGCTGCCATTTGTACTCATTTTCGGGAGTTCATTTGCAGGAGGAGACGGAATCTTGAACTTGTCATTTGATTTATTCCCTATTGCGGTATCACCTTTCAGCATAAGAGTGAAGCTCAAAGTGACCCTACAGCGGCTGCATGGTTTTAAGTTGATTTATCGAGTTTTCTTTAGGAGGGGATCAATTTCTTCTGCATAAGATTCAGATTATTGTTGTTTTGTTCCTGTACCTTGAAATGATGCATGTAATAACTGCTTTCTGTAAGAAAATACCATTATGATTCAAGGGAGAGTATACACAGTGTCTTGGAGAAGTATTCAAATGGAAACAATACTTGTTCTTATCTATAAAACACCATAATATTCTTTTTTTTTTTTTTTTTTATAAAAAAACTGTTTTAATTATGCTATGTTATTGTGTAGATCAAGCAAGCACATTGGCAATTTTTTGGTATTATTTTTTGCAGTTTTATCCGACGAACAAAACTTAAAATCAGCCAGCTTCCATAAAAACAGAGCGGTAAATATCCAAATAAATACAAATATTTTAAAGTAATGTCATCACCGTATATATAAGATATGTTGAGATTGATTTTCGAAACATATAGAAGTAGATTAATTCTAAGTTTTTATTTACCCTCGAGTATAATCGATGGTTTAAACAATTTTGCTTTCTATAGAATATTTTTGGTTTAATTTATTGATGTAAAATACCATCAAATGTAACCTTCGACATTTTACCAAAATCGGTTCTGTCCTTTCCTATGGAGAGGACCTACAATGTAGTTTTGATGCTAATCAATGTCCTATATTTTTTATGAAGAGGACACACGCATTTATGCATGTGTATGTGTATATGTATGTACACACGCAATTATGAAAGGTTCTATTCGATCATATTAGTATTACAAGGGAGAGAGATTACATACTTAGAGTTTAATCTAAATCTATATATAAAGAGCATATCATTTTATTGAGTTAGGAGGTTAAGCTCGTTTCTGTTCATGGTATTGCTACGTGGGAGAAAGATTTGGGACGCACATAGTTTGCTTATCTCACTTTTAGTACAATTTTATTTTATAAAGACATCTCAAAAGAAAAATAGTTATTATATTTATAAGTAAGATATCATTTCTTAACTTAATCAATTTAGAATAATCTATTCCAAAACATATTTGAATATATTTGCTTTATATTGTCAGTTAACGTGTGAAAGATGAGATTCCGAAAATGACATTATAGCCCCTAAGAGATCAATACGAAAGAGTGAATTATATGATAGTGAAGTTAAAGTGAGCTTTATGCAAATGTTACTATCTTAGAAGCAAAATAAGTGGAAAAATAGTGGCCTCGGTGGACCAGTCTCATCAATTAACAACAGCTGTTTGACAATACCAAATGATCTAGAGAAAGTTTGTCCACTCTTGTACATATCAATCTGTCAATCAATACATGATGGACAATCAAAGGCAGCTGGGATAGATCATTGTCTCATGCGGCTCATAAAAATTGTACCAATCATCTTTTTATTTTTAATATTGACAAAAAATTTTGTGTAAAATTTTATTGAAATAAAAATTTAGCAAAAAATTTTTATAATAGATGCAAATTAGAAGATCTTTAAACCTGTTTCATAGAAAAATTGCCTGATAAGCACTTAAGTTATAAACTTTTAGGTTCATTTCGAGTGATGTTCATGCAATAGACTCTTAAGCAATGTTTGGATAAGAATAATTATGATACTTTTAGGTCATCTATTTGAGTCATTTTGAAATATTTTGAGGGTGCCAAATAGATAGAGAAAAAAAAGAAAAGATTTATTATCCATCTGAGTTTTAAATTACGTTAAACTTTTCATCAACTTTAAAAATATCGTTCTATTTCTTATGTACAACGCATTACCAGTTAGTTTATTTTGTTTGCTCTCACATTATTCTTTGCTTCGGTTTTTCACTTCAAAGTATTGTAATTTAGAGTGCTTTGGTTGATTTGTTTTAACTGGATTTATACATAGGTAAAATATTTTGCACATAAAATTGCATAAAATTTTTTCCATTCGTAAAAAGGTTTTCCATGTTAAACTCATTGTATTCTTGATTGTGTGATTTTATTTATGTATTATTATTGATAATTATTTTTTTCACAAATTAAAATAATAAGGGTATAACAAATCGATCACTGCAAAAATTTATTCTCAATTATAAAGATAGAATTCCAGTGTACCAACCTAATAATGTTTAAATGAAAAATTCAACCTAAAAAATAAGTAAAAAACTTCGTGCATTTTATATTATAGTAATCCATGTTCAGTAATTACACCTATACAACCCCTAACTTTTTATACAAGTTGGATATAAAATATTTACAACAATGTTCCACAAAACTTAAGTTTGATACAAACACGACACATTTAAAAAATTCATTATGGTGACTCAAATTGATCAACTCACAAAATTTGGACCGACTATGCAAAACATTAATAATA
>JAODPA010007083.1:0-13809 GCA_025585075.1 Nepenthes mirabilis | reverse complement strand
AAAAATAGGGATATTGTTAGCTATATTTTAGCCAAATAAAATTATATACTTTTCATCAAAAGCCTAAAAAACAGGTGTAAAAACCTGCAGAAATATATGGTAAATATTGTGAGTTTATAAATAAAAAACAATTTTTTTAAAATTTTGTATCATATAAATTAAACAGAACACATTTCTTCTACCATTTTCCAATCCAAAATTTTTGACAATTTCTCATCTAGGGTTTTGGTTGTTTTCTTGTAGATAATTCAATAAATAAAAAGTCATCGGAGGTTCGCACGAGACTCATATAAAAATCAAAGTATTTGCGTGTGATGAAGGGCAAGATTGAGTCTGGCACTCGAGGCTCACTCGAGCAATAAAGAGGCGCAAATTCCAATGCATGTGCACTTACTTTGCACCCAATTGGCGCTCGAGGTTCAGCGGTCGTTGAGTGCTCGAGCGCACTCAGGGTTTATAAAATCACGCGAACGCTATTTTAGGGTTATAATTTCGAAATCGGTCGACACAAGGGGCGTCATATAATAAGAGAAGAGAGAAGAAGAGAAAAGAAGAAGAGGTTCGATATTCAATTAAGGTCCAATTTGAATTTCGTTCTTTGCCAAGATTGAATACGTCGTTCTAGAGATGATTTTTGAAAACGCATTTTTCGTTTAGTTGCTCTCTTTCTCGTTGTATTTCTTTTGTGGGTTGTCGGATGTATTAAGAAGGGATTACATTTAACTATTCTTGACTCAGGTTCAAAATGAAGGAATTTCGAAAGGAATTTTTGTAACAGGCACTACTTGTAATGGATTTATTTTAAATTTTTTCTTGGTTAAAAAGAATTTTCCAAATAAAAAATTGTTGTGCATTATTTATTTTTTTGTGCTCGTAAATTTAGTGGCTAACGGTTGACAGGAGATTCAGGTTTGTTCCGCTACGCAAGGTCGAGTGTATCCGGGTCTTGAATCCCAACAAGTAGTAACAAAGAGAGGCTCGAAAAGTTGCGATTTCATGGCGTCGATGTCGAGGAGTTCATCATTTTGTTTAGAGTAGTTTAACGGGCAAAATAATTTCATCTTTTAGCAAGAAAATGTGAAAAATATTTTGACCAGAGAAGGAATAATAAAAACACTTCAAATGAAAGAAGATAAGCCAGAGAATATAGCGGAGGAGGAGTAGCAAGATAAGAGGAATTTGGCTAATTACACGATCAAATTGTATTTTGCGGATAATACTCTTTAGGAGGTCATTAGCTTGTCGGACCAAGCGAAGGTCTATGAGAAACTTGAAAGTCAGTATAAGTCCAAATCCTTGATAATAAGACTGTAAGTAAAGAAGCAATTTTATGGTTTACATATGTCAGAAGTAGAAAGCTTTGAAAAGCACTTGAATGAGTTCAATCAAATTTTGGAACAAATGTCGGCATTTGATGAAAAGATCACGGAGGAAGACAAGGCGTTGGTGTTACTAGCTTCTCTGCCGGCCTCGTACAATTATATTGTCATGACGCTATTGTTTAGAAAAAACACGCTCAGTTTAGATGATATTGTCGCTTCCTTACTTATGAATGAGTGAAAACGAGAGGGGAAGCATTAAAGCTTCGGAGGAGTCAAGATCCTTGGTTATTACTAGCGGACAGGTGCACGAGAAATCAACAGACCGAGACAGTAAAGCAGAGAGGAGCAACGGTCGGTCCAAATTTCAGGATATAGAGTGCTTTCATTGTGTAAGGAGGGCCACATAAAGTAGAATTACCCCAAGAGGAAGTAATAGAAGGTGGGCAGAGATTAACATTAAGAGAGGAAGGATCAAGGTGAAGATGATCGGGGCTTTGCGGCTCTCTACAAAGACCTTTGGATTGTTCACACTGGGAAGACATGAAGCTATCCTAGCCAGGAGACGAATTGGGTGATAGATAGCGGCACCTCATACAATGTGACATCGACGAAATCCCACTTCACGAGCTATATGCCCGGAAATCACGGGATATTAAAGATGGATAATAGTGGTTCGACGAGAATTGTTAGCATCGGGGATGTTTGCTTGCGGACAAGCAACGAGTCAAAGCTCATGTTGAAGGACGTGCACCATGCCATGAATTTAAGGTTGAATGTGATTTCAACTGGGAAGCTTGACGAGGAAGGTTTCAGCACATCGTTCGAAAAGGGACGTTAGAAACTTACCAAAGGCGCCTCAATTGCGGCAAGGGAAATCAAGCAATCAAGCTAGTACTTGATGATAGCTTCGATTGCCAAGAATAGAACTAAAGTGACCAATTGGGGCATTGGTTAATGTGGCCAGAAAAAGAGGCCAATGATGAGTGCAAAGAGAAATGATTCGACCACAAAGGAAAAGTCGAAGGAGAGTGGAATTACTCCAAATTCAGTGGAACGGTAGACGGTATCATTCAGGCTTGCAAAGAATGACATTGGGATCCCAATTGAGAAAAAGTTGTCGAAAAGCAAATAATAATGGTCGCCGATTAGAAGCAAAGATGTCCCCACAAGGTCATCCGGGGAAAGCTTGTTGGGTAACTCAACAAATAGAAAGTCATCGGAGGTTCGCACAAGACTTATGCAAGGATCGGAGTGTTCGCACGCACGATGAAAGACTAGTAAGCAAGATCGAGCCGGGTGCTCGAGGCTCGCTTGAGCAGTGAAAATGCGCAATTTCCAATGCATGCACACTTGCTCCGCACCCAATCGACGGTCAGTGCTCGTCGGGGGCTCGTGCGCACCCAGGGATTATAAAATCATGCGAACGTGATTGTAGGGTTACAATTCCAAAATTAGTCGACACAAGCAGCGCCGCACAGTGAGAGAAGAGAAAATAGGAAGAGGTTCGGTATTCAGTTGAGATCCAATTTGAATTCAGTTCTTTATTAAAAAGTCGGATACGTTGTTCTAGAGGTAATTTCTAAAAACGTATTTTTCATTTGAGTTCAGAGAAATTTATATTCAACCATTCTTTATTCGGGTTCGGAGTGATGAGATTTTGAAATGAGTTCTTGTAACATGCACTATTTATAATTAATTTATTCAAAATTTATCCCATGGTTTTTCCTTTGTTTAAAAAGGATTTTTTATGTTAAGAATTATTGTACATTGTTTGTTTCTTATACTCGCAAATTTGATTGCTGACGATTGACGGGAGGTTCAGGTTTATTCCGCTTCATTGGGTCGAGTGTATCCGGGTCTTGAACTCGAACGTCCTCTACATTGATATTTGTTGGGACCCGGACCACTTATTTGAACAGCAAAAAAAAAACTAATACCCAATAAGAAAACAATAAACACCAATAATGAAGCGACACACAATTTTACATGGAAATCCCCTTTAAGAATGAGAGAGAAAAGTCACGGAACGATACTTCCAAAATATGTCCACTATAGAATATATTCAATTACATAGACCACAAACCACAAAGACATAACACCTTGTCACAAATAAACTCGAATAATAATGAATATAAGACAAATGAGAAGAAATACAACTAGTAAAATATTCTTCTCAACTTAAAAAGCAGCGTACTCAATGTCGATAAAGACAAATACGATTCGAAACTTGCTCGAATGCTCAAATCTTTCTCTTTTCCATTTTCTCTTTTTCTCTTCTTTTTTCGTTGAGTCGACGTTCTCTATGTTTCAAAATTATAAAGTGGTTGCCCTAAAAACGCATCAGCACGTTTTCATGCTGCAAACCGGCGCTCAAATGCCCATCAAGCACACCTCGGGTGCGTGCCTACTGCATTCGGCACACAAGTGGTCCCTCGATCGCGCCTCAGGTGCAGGAAATACTAGAAGTTCCACTTGAGCGTCCCTCGGGCACTCCTCAAGTACTAGACATTCTGGATATCCCGCTCAAGCATCCCTCAAGCTCTCCTTAGGCATCATCCAATCTAGAATTGGTGCTAATGCACCCGTTAGGCGCTCATCGCACATCAGACTGTAATTTTTCCTAGATCAATACAATACATGGACGTCCTCTTCCAAGCCATCGGATAACAAGTTAAATGGGCATAAGGTACACATGAAAATGACTCATAATCCAACAATACATCGGATAACAAGTTAAATGGGCATAAGGTACACATGAAAATGACTCATAATCCAACAATAATTACAGCTCTTACCATTATAGATTAATCCAAACACAAATAGCTATCTTTCCTTTTCCCCCAAGATGATGACAAAACCAACCAAAGCCAAAATAGAGCCGAGGAAAAGCTCGAAACAGAGCATTTTCATAATCAAAATTACTCAAATATCAATCCGTTTTTAATTCCGGATAATGAGAGTGAAGCTTTTATCAATTCCTTATATAATGGCATTTTTATGGCCTCTCTCATGTTCACCTTAGGTTTAAAAGTTACGTGAATAGTTGGTGCAGACATCATCCGGTGATTTAAAATGACTGTTCGATAGATACAAGACCAGTTGAAATACCATAACAGCTCCCCTTAAATAACGATCCACCAAGCAAAAGGGTCTTGCTCTCAGTGGGATGGGATGAAAACGACAGTTCCCTTAGCAACTGATAGATAGATATTGAATCCACATTTACTTGTCTATTGTTTACTGATTACGATTTTTAATTGTAGACAAACTAAATAAGATATAATAGAAGTTGATAAATTTACATGGGAATAAAGCATTAAAGCGCGATATAATTACAAATATTACAGTAGCAATATNGGTTAATTCAAATCGACCTATAGACTTCATACTTTTAAATATTTTTTATTTTAAAATTTCTACTTACATAAATATATATAATATAATAAAAATTAGTATACCTTATGTTGCGTTCTGGTTTCACGGGACCCGAGAGATGCAGAGGTTGGCGAGGGCCAGCCGATCCGTGGTTCCCAGGTAACACAAGTGTGTGAGGTGTTGGATGCGAGAAGATGATTGAGACCAAGTCTTTTACGTGGAAAACCTCCTCTTGAATGGGGAGAAAAAATCACGAGGCTCAAGGCCTTGAAAGTGCTTCACTATTTGAGTTGAAGTCTTTACAGAGTACAATTGTGATGGTGAATCCCTTCCTTGTCTAATATTTTGTGTTTTCTTTCTTGGAAGACTGTGCTCGCTGGGAGTCTTTTTAGGGCGGTGAGAGTGAGAGTTTGCTCAGAGGCGTTCTCCTTCTCTTGGATGAGTTATGGGGGAGAAAAGCCGGTCCTTTTGATAGGAGCTTTGCTAGGTATTTATAGAGGATAATGAGCCGTTGGGGAGAGGGCACGTGGCGCTCATCGGGTGGCTGAGGAGTCGGTCCACTGTCATACTGCCTTCCTTTAATGCTGCTGACGTGCGGGAGAGCACGCGGCTAGCGCCGCTGGTAGGCCTGCGTGTGCAGGGTCTGAGTGAGTCTTGATTTGACTAGGCGTGCCCTGTTGAGACGGCTACTGGCAGTGGTTGCAGATTCGTTGGGAATCGGCGAAGTTGCCTAGTTGGCACTCTCGGTCATGAGTGGGCGGTCCTTGTCCAGGTGTGATGTTACCCCTAAGTCCGTGGGCTCGTGGGAGGAGGCTGTTCTTGGAGGATCTTCTGGAAAAAGCCCAGGAACCTTTCTTTGACCTCTCGGGCGGTTCTGAGACTCAGCAGGGCTTTCAGAGTTCTCAATTTTTACCGCGTCTGTGGACTTGGGTGTCGCTGGTGTTGTCCTCGAGCTTCCTTGTGAACGGAGTGGACTTCTTGGGCCTTTGCGGATTTGATCTTTGGGCCTTTCGCTTGGGCCTTTCTTCTGTGCCGTATTTTTATGGGCCTTTTTACTGGGACCCAACACCTTAATTTTTTAACAGTATTCAATTATAATTCTATTATATCTTAACCAAATCCTATAAATTTCAAACCAATCCAATTGAACCTACCAGACAACCTTTTTCTATAAAATATATTCATCAACATCCAAATAATAAATAATATGAATTATTCCAATTTTATTTCTTTCTAGTTTACACTTTTTATTATTTTTATTTTCTTCAAATTTTCAAAAAAAATAGAGTATAATATATAGAAAATAACGACATTCAAAGCACAAATGCTGTTGAAAAGGAAACACGGAGAAAACTGAACTGAGCGTCTCGAATGAACCGATGAGCATCTGAGACTCCATACATACATAGACGCTTAATCAACCCTCTCCGTCAAACTATACACAATACGGGGGGGCCGACGCAGATACAGCGCGCAAACACGAGAAAAGCAGCATTTATGCTACACGACGTCGTTATTTAATCTCCCCGGTCCGTCATCGAGTTCGAAACGACGACTTCCATGAAAACTTAGCTGAACACAGGACGAGAAGAGAACGTACGAACTAGGCGGCCAGATCTTCATTTTACTCCTCATTTGCAAATCTGAATGAAACAGAAAAATCAGGTAAAAATTAAAAAAAAAAAATTATTGCTTTTGATCAAAGTTACGTTTAACTTAAAAAATTATCACATTTTGATCTAGGATAAGCTATGTGAGCTATAGTTTATTGATGGAAGGTCTCAAGATGACTTTCGTCGTGGCAATGAGTAAACTCGATCGGGCCCTAATTTTGGGTTTCCTCTATTCGGGTCATTTTCTTCGAACCAAGGAAACGACCTTTTTTTTGTTTAGTAGGGATTACTTCGAGTCGGCTTAGGAGAAGAGCTCTATGTATCAATTTAGAGATAGCATAAAATTACCTTGCTAATGGTATCTCAAGAATGTATGAAGGATGTTTTTGAATCAATAATCTTCGGATTTTTCATCTACTTTAAGGATATTTAGGGTTAAAATTGACATGTTTGAATTATTTTCTTGATTTATTTTTGTCTTGTTCTACGTCAAAATTATATGATGTTACTATTCAAGATAGCAATAACTCACCCAAGCTCTGAAAGCTTCAAATGAGCTTCAGCATAATCCTCAAAGAAGGCATCCTCGTCCTATATACAAACACATGATCAACACAAGCAATGTCAAAAACTATCCCGTATACTCAACGAAAATACCAATATTATTATCAACTGTGACCATATCGATTTCAGATTATACGTATTGATATTTAATATATCAAAATAAAAAAATTCTAAAAATTATAAATTAGTGTGGCCTTATTGGCTAACATATCGGCCGAATATCAAATATAATGGTTGATATTATGTTGATATAATAACTTATTGTGATATTATCGCAATATCAAAAAATATCGATATTACGGACACCATACCAATATATACGGCTAATATTTACATCTATTTACATAAGCAATCCCATCAACTGTGAGAGAGAAATTTTGAGTGCACACCTCTGCATATTTCTCAACGAGTGGGCGGAACACAGGATCCTCTAAGAGAGCTTTGTCTGATGGTAGCATAATAAGATCGTCCTCTAACTCTCCGCTAAGGAGTATCCTGTTTAAAGGATATACAGAAGCAGCGGCATAGAACTCTGTCGTTTGATCTCTTGCATAGCAGTGTGTCACAAAATGGAAGAGCAGTTTAAGAGACGAAATCATACTTGAAATAGGAGTTATCAAATATCAGAGGATTAGGTGTCCATGCTCCCTCAAAGCCAGACCTCTCCTTGTGGCATCTTCCCTGCAAAATGTTCATCAGAATCACATGAAAGACAGAGGTTCAGATGAAATAAGAGTAAGGGTATTAAGAGAAGGTAATTCCCATGGATCTACAAATCCAAAACCCCTTTTGGGGACCAAATTCCTATTGTATCTCTACCATGTGTGCAAAGGAAAAAAGTGGTCCAAAAAAGAGAAAAAAACGACATGACCTCCAATATAACAAACATAAGGAAACCATATTGAAATTTTAATCATATGACTTTAGTATGATGTTCTTCTAATTTGAGTTCACGTAGAATGTTACACCACTATATAAACATGGCATATCAAATAAATATGAGACCGAAATTGAAAAGGATTTTCAAAATTCTGAGTGAACCTAAAATAGGTTATGACTTAGATGTACTAAATGATAAGAAGGCCTTTGACATTTACTCATAAACCATTGCATCAGTTGTATGTAGACCCCTTCACCATCCCCCCCAAGTGGTAAAGAATGGTAGGGCATGCATTTATTACGTGGGTAAGATCAACAGTTTCATCTATTTCCTACATAGGTATTTAGCATCAGCAAGAATATTTGGAGGGCAGTCAACATGCAGTAACTCTATTTGCTCCTTCAAATTACTAAGGATATGCTAGACTCATACATACAGATGTTTTTATTGTCAACTAACATTATCAATAACAAGATGACTATTCTTCCAAAATTACTAAATGACGTTATTTGACAGTTTGGTGCATTCAATACAACAACAAAAACCCAACCTAGCTTAAGGTAAGTTCATGGATGGAGCCCTTATGTGTTAAAATAAGCCGTAAAAAGTAGAAAAATGTTTGGACTCACTAACCAATGTGTGACCGCCAGAAAGAGCAACGATATCCTTGTCAGAGAGACCCATATGGCCAAACACCTCTCTCAAATGGTCAGTACCTGCAATGAAAGACAGATCATCACCACTCATTTTCTATGCCACATAACAATCATATATTATTTTATTCATATAGCAACACCATCAGCAAAGTTTTATGTTTTATTAGGAGGGATTGGCAATTTATTTCATATAATTTTTTTTTACAAACAATTAAAAAAATTTCTACCCCATATAGCATTATCTTCTACAATTAAATGCAACAGTGGAATAATGTATCATGCAACATTCAAACTAACCTTTGGTGGCATCAGGCAATCGACCCTCCGGTGGTGGTTCGGTTTTGTCCTGTGTGTACAAGATATAAAAAAAAAATGTAAGAACCAGCGTGTGTAACACAGTAATTAAAAAGCATTAGCAGAGTATTTCTGACCTTGTGCATAAACCTTACGCTATCACTGCACAATTTGTCCTTAACCAGTGCGATCTAATTACCCTAATTCTTCACACCTAAAGAATAGTTAGCTACTCACTAAACATGATCTTCTTGGATGACAAGATGTTTCTTGTTGCTGAAACACTGATGCCATTCTATTTCTAATCATACTACTTTAGTTCCTTTCTTTCAATACTCCACAAAATTTCACCACTTAAAGGTAATAACCACTAATCTCAAGAGGATTGAGCAATTAATTATAATATTTCCTTGTGATTGTTGGTAGAGTAAACATATAATGACAGATTTAAAATTGTGATTCAAGTATCTGTTGAGTTTTGGATTACTTCCTTATAAATCCCACATTCATTTGACATGCCGTCTAGTGGCTCACCCCATGTGGCACAAGACTTGACATAATTGGAGGAAATTACCGAATGGTGGATGATAGACGCCTAAACTGAGCATGCGTGCTATTTAACCAAAATAACGGCACCTCATATGCACCTAAAAGACGTATATGTGTGTTTTGTCCAAAAAGGTCGTGCCTGAGAGGTATTCATGAGCCGTTTGCCAAGTAAATTTTTGCCTGACACGTGCCTAAGAGGTACTCGTATGCCATTTCTCGCATAAATCACACCTGATGCGATTTTAGGATATTTATTGAGTGTCAACACTATGAAAAAAAAGAAAAGGAAAAGAAATAATATAGAGGTCTACTCATATCCTTGAGTTCTAAATTGTGTTCTATTCTCCACTGACCTTAAGGACATTATCCTTATTGTTACAAAGGATATTTTATCGGTCATTTTTATTCTCTTTCATCTTATATTTTCTATTACTCGAATTTATTACTACAATATGCTGTGTCTTTATATTTGTTAAAAATTTTTATAATCAAAACTTACTACATAGTAGACATTCTTCGAATTTATAGTCATGTGATTTTTTTCTCATTTATAAAGGAATTTTTCATGTAAAACTTTGCGTCTCATTATTTGTAATTGCTATTGTTCGCCGTGTATTATCTTGTCATCTCCTCAAAAGTTCAAACAAAAGTTTGGAAACGATTCTCAAAGAGTTTAATTCTTGACTTTGTGAATGAAACTTTGACTTTCGAAACCCAACAACATCACCATTAATTCTATACCCGATATATAACTAGAAAGTTTTTCTCGCCTTTTCTCGAACAATGAAAAATAGTTCCGACTTGCTTCGCACCTTAGGGTTGTGATAGGCTTTGGGGAGAAATAATTTAATTTAGTTAAGGAAAGCAAAACAATGAATATTTTATTAGGATTGGTCAATCTCTTGTAAGTGTCATATCATGTGAATATATTCATATTATTTGATTCATTGGCTAGCCACATGGAGCTTCATAAGAGGCTTGGTTGATCCATACTTGAGCAAATGAGGATCTTCAACAAGGAGGATAGGCCATGCTTGATGTGGCACACGTGCACAAATAACAAAAGTAACTGCGCCCGTGCACCGGTACTTAATATAGGTATGCCTATCAAGCATTCGAGCATCATGACAACCTATATATACTTGACTTAAATTTAGGTGATTAGACAAGAGATTTTTGAGTCTTCTCTTGAGCATGGAAATAGATAGGCAAAGAGGAAAATGAGAGAGAATGAAAGAAAAAGAATATTCACTCATCTATTGGAGTTCTAAATTATGTTCTATTCTCCATTGCCTTTGAGTATGCTATATTTGTTATTGAAAAGAATATTTTACAAGTTGTTTTCTTCATATTTAGTCTTATACTCTATTTTTTAGTTATTTACTATAATGTGTTGTATCCCTATTAATAGGTTCAATTATAATGTGGGCTGACCTAGAAGTCGGCTTGTCTGTTAGAAGGGCCCAGAAAGTAGCGGATCCCAAAAGACTCCATGGATAGCCCATCTCCAGCAGACGTGTTCTAGGCAAGAGAAGGTAGCGACGGTCCAGGCCCAGCAAGCAGCCTTTGTGGCGTGACCAATCATGGCCCAAGTTCACCCTCCATCTCAACAACGGCAATTTGGTAGTGCAAAGGGTGCCGGCGCAGTAGACAGCGACCAATGATAGTAGAGGTCAACCTTAGGGAACCACCATACCCGCTGACCAACAGCAGTCCAACCAATCCACGTAAGAACAGCCTGGCTCCTGTCGGCTACAACCGGCTGCGGTCACATCATTGCCATAAGACGACACCTGATAACGGTGGCTCCCGTCAACGCCCAACGGCTAGCGAATTCTGCCGAGACACTTGTCATCAGCTTTAGTGGCAATGCCACAACTAGCCACACCTACAAATATCCTTCTCCTTCACCGGAGAGGGGATCGATCTCGATCGATTAGCAAGAGCTCAGAAAGAACCTTACTCGAGTGCAGCACATCGAAGCCTTACCCTCCGACTTTCTTGAAGTCGCTCCTTGTCAAGCGCATTATAGGAGTTCAATCTCCTCTCACATTCCCCACATATGTGCATCATTGTAATTTTCTACATCTTCGCATCTTTCTAATTCCTGAGAAACATTTCTAATTTAAACGTCGGAGGATAAATTAGAAAGTGAGTCTACCAATCCTTTGACCTCTTGTTCGTTATTTGTGGTGTGCAGAACCCAGGTTAGCAGGGACGGAGACTGGATCTACTCCAATTCGACTCAATGAAAGATCGAATAATTCCCTAATCCGTACAACAATCCGAATCCAGGGATGTATCACCTATGTTGTTGGAGATTTTTATAACCAAACTCATCACATAGTAAATATTTTTACAAATTTAAAATTCTATGATTTTTTTCTCAGTCTTAAAAGATTTTTCACATAAAATATTATATCTAATTATTAATTATTTTTTTGTGTCATTTGTTATCGTATCATTTACTCATGAGTTCAAACAAAGAGTTTGGTATCGATTTTTGTAAAGATTAATTCTCGACTTTATAGGTAAACTTTGGTGATAGGAACCCAACATATTTTACGCCCCGAACGATGTTAATCAAAACTAAAATTCCAAAAAGTAAAAATGTCAAAAATAGGAAGAACACTTAGTATTAGTAGAAATACCAAGAAAATATCATATTCATAAAGAGAAGCATAGATACACTCCTATGAATTTGAAAAATATAGGGAGTCCGTTGATTCAAAGTTATCGATAAATGTTTAATTAAAACAACAATTCATTTCGATGGCCATTCCTTCTACTGACATCATATTAGCCTTTCCATGACTCTTCTTCAACCCCAATCGTATATTCAAAAATAGAAATTTTAACATAACAAACACGATTAAAATGTAAGTTAAGGAACCATACACATTGCCATATCTGATCAAGTTCAATAAGGTAGTAAAACGCATATGCAGGCAAACAGAAATTATGCAGCAAAGAAGGGAAGGTCCACTTACAGGTCGCCCAGGGTGGAAGGGAATTTCAGGACCACCAGTAATTTCTACGGCAACAACTCCAGCCAACTACATAAATGATTAAAAAAAAGATAAATACAGTCAATTGCAATTCTACAATCAATAAAAGAGAGATTTTTTTTTCGTGGGTGAGTAAAAGATAAAAAAGGAAAGGGTTTATAGACCCATAATTACCAATTAGTATATTTCTAGCTAATATGGATTGATGGAGAAATGGATGAGATATCATATTATTCAATGTCTAAAGAATATTTTCAAACATTTCTCATTTAATTTGATCAATTATAAACCTAATTGTTAATATATCTTTTGAAAATATAGCATACAATTTTAATTTTATCCGTTATATGCCTTGTTTCTTTTATAGTTTTTTCACTTTCAACGGTGTATATTTTATCAATTCAGACAAAAACAGTCAAAACCTTTTTTTTTTTATTAGGAGAACTAAGAATTCAAACTCCGGGTGGCCACCACAAGCCCAGCAGTAGCAAAGGCCCCCTTCCCCCCTTGGTCCCCGCCCTTCCTTTTAGTAAATAAGATATAATAGAAGTTGATAAATTTACATGGGAATAAAGCATTAAAGCGCGATATAATTACAAATATTACAGTAGCAATATATATATATTTTTAAATTAATAATATTATAAAATTACAGAAAATTGCAAACTATGTGTTCCATTGATGAAAGCAGTGTTTAATATACCTGGTAAAAGTCAGCGTATGATAGGACAGGGAATTGTTCCTTGATCGGCTCCAACAGCCTGACAGCAATATCGAGACCGTTGTTCGCTTCGTGGGCAAGCTCCGCCGGATGCCTTATTGTCCCGAACGGACCTCCCGTCCTCGTCTTCACATCGAACGTCCCAGCCGAGTGCCATCTGCAACCTTACAAGATCAACAGATCCAAGACAAAAATCCAAGCAAAAACGATCGTCCAGATATCTATCGTCGCGCGATCCACAGAGAGGGAGGGAGGGAGAGGAATAGAGAACTTACGCCAATCGGAGAATGATCGGAGCACAGTTCTTCTCAGCGATCAAACCTCTGAGCTTTCTCTTGCATTTTACAACAGCGTTCTCATATTCCTCGCTAACAGTTGGATAGCCCATACTTCACAAAAACAATCAAAACATAAAAAACGCTTCAATAAATCAACAAAAGCACTCTGATTTAACAAGAAAAAATCAGCAAAAACGCATCAAAATTAGCAATCTATTCAGATTCGACGAAGAATCCAGACCTGTGGAATGTAGAAACGAGGTCGTGGAATGGACGAGAAGACGACAGCTCTCAAGTGAGGGGATTGCAAGTGGGGGACAACTTTTATATATATAAAGGGATCTGCGGGCAGGAATGTTCTAGCCTTTGATCTTTCGCCGTTGTTTATTATCGTTGATTGAGGGAGGTCCTTTGAGCCTTCGCCGTCGGATTTAGTTCTGTTGATTTATCAAAGAACAACCAGCCGTCGTCACCTATGATGTGACGCCACGTTTACGCTGCAGTGTGAACGAGATATTACAAAGAATCGTTTTCCTTAAAAAATATTTT
>JAODPA010007072.1:0-13808 GCA_025585075.1 Nepenthes mirabilis | reverse complement strand
TATAAAATTATAGTATACCGGTAAATATGCATATTTTTTATATTTTTACTTTGAAATCTTAACTTAGATGAGTATTAGAATAATAATATTCAAAACGAATAGGAATAAATAATAACAAAGGAAAGAAGGAGTTTAGGGTACACCTGTCTTGACCTGATTTATCTAAATCTTTTTTCCGATCGTTCTAACTTGAGCTATTGAAAGCCTTGTCTCTCCTCTCTCTTCTCCTTTGTTTTCTCTCTCTCTCTGTGTCTTGCACTGCTCAGAAATGATAGTTAACAAATGCTTGACACTATTTATACCCAAGCCCAGCGCTCAAGTGCTGTTCGAGCATGCATCAAGAGCTGCGGTTTGGCATTCGGCACTCAATCGCCATTCCAGCACTACTTAGGTACAAACTCTCTGAAATTCAGGTTCAAGCATGCCTCGAGCATACTTTAGGCATAATGCCACTGTTTTCAGGGATTAAGCATGCATTAGGCGTGGTCAGGCTCAAGTCCAAATTCAGGTATGTATCAGTTTTAGATTCAATCCAGCCTAATTTTTGCTTTTTTAACTCAATTTTTTTATATCCTTTGACCTTAATTTTAATTATATTAATTTAATTAATCATGATTAATATAAGTTAGAAACCCAATCCTTACAAATATTATCCTTTTTATCACAAGAAGGAAATCGATTGAAATCTAAAGGAAGAGATTATTATCATTTACATCCTTAGACTACTTTAGTCACCAACAAATCTTTACAATATTTACGGCCCGATCATGTAACACTCAACCTGTACAAAGAGGTTTAGATGTTATCATCCAAAACATCTCATCTTTTTACTAGACACTTACGAAGCCCATTCTTCTACACACACTATCCCTTTTTCACTCTTTCTAACACAATTATTAGGTTTAGAAAATTGATTTGAACGTCAGAGAATAACTCGAAGAGTAAATTCTAATTTCTAAAAAACTCTTATTCTAGTATGTGATGTGTACTATCTAGATTAAAAAAATTTAAGAGCCTAATTTAAATTTTTTCTTACTAAAATTTAGATCTACAGTATGTATTAATATTTAAATAGTGCCTCTAAGCCTTTTTTATTAATAATTAAACAATTTTAGAAACACTCAATTAAGTGATACAATATTTTTCATCTATTCATATATTCTTATGCGAGTATAATAATATTGATAGATGGATCTAGAATCTATTGATATCTTGGGTCTGGATATTACATGAAAATATATGACTAGATGAATGTGATACCACTCGATGTAATCAAAACACAATTGAATATTTTTTATTTTTTATAATAATTATTCTCAAAAAATCATTATTTATGATAAGAACGTCTGAAATGGGCCGGCCCAAAAAGGTGGTCAGCCGAGTGAAAGTGCAGTCTACTCGCCCAGAGGACGATCAACATCCCTGTTGACCGGAGATGATCCCTAGACGGCCAAATGTGGCCCAAACCGGATACAGCCTACGACCTCGTTCCTGCGTATGAGAAATTACTTGCCTTAACTGATTGGGATTCAGAATATTTTTCCAGATCATGATCTCCCCTGGAAAGGAAGTCTACAGCTTAGCATATCTCTCACAATGGAAATCCTAACATTTGCCGCATGCAGCATCTCTACAAAGAAGGAAGGGATCCCTCCGATCGTGGTTGCCCTAAATAGCACTAGCATCCCCTCGCCGAATGGAAGGAATCTTCTCTGAGCAGCTGACAGTCAACCTTGTCGCCCAAGCAGGGGTGGGGAGATTCCATGGCTATAAAAGGCCCTCGAGACAAACTCTAGAGGAATGCCCTCTTCAGTGCTAAAACTGACGCAAGTGATCCCACTCTCGAGTGAGTCCACATGCGTTGTCTTCTCTTCCCATTATTCACTCTTTGTCAACCCAGTGTCCTCCAAAAGCTGCTCTCCACCGGCGCACCACTATCAAAAGCCGCTCCACGCCAAGCGCCACCTTCGAGTCAGACTCATAAGTCCCCTTCCCCACATCATTCCTAGTAAATTTTATTTTAGCATTCTTCATTTCGGAAGAAAGATAACTGATTTGAGTGTCGGAAGATAAATTAGAGAGTAAGTCCCGCTATTTTTTTTTGACGTCTTGTCTTTTGTTGAAGTGTGTGGGATCTTAGCCAAGAAGTACGGAGACTGGGTCCCATGTCTTTTGTTGAATTGTATCCAAATCCGTTGACTACTCAGATCCAGGACACATCATTGGTGCCGCCTATGGGAACCTGAACGAAAGGCCTAACTACTATTTTCCCAACAAGAATGGTGAACACAAGAGCTCAAGCAAGCATTCCGACCAAGGATATCACCTCCCCCAGCGACGAACCCTTTACAAGTAGCCGAGCAGAAGAGCAGCCAGCTCCCATCATCTTGGCGATGGCGGAGCAGATGAACAACATGTCTCAGATGCTCCAGGTGCTTTGCGCACCTCAAGGCAAGTAGTGGCAGGGGGCTCCGTCCTCTTCTACCCACAACCTAACCTCCAGGCGCGAAAGCTAGAGAAGGAAGAAATCGTCTAGGAGGGCACCACGCCTGGGCAGTTCCAACGTCCCGGTAGCATCAAACGTCTAGAGTCACTCAAAGCTGGAAGGAAGGTTGAGCCGCAGGACACCGGAGGAGAGCCTGAAACGAAGAAATCCACACTACTCCCACGATGAGTAGAGGCCCCTGGTCCAAGAAGGAGCCTCGCACATCACTCAACCGGCCAGTGACAGCAACCAACCGGCACTACCCCGCTCAGCAGGACCCTCAAAGTTAAGGACTTACCTCAATGCAAAAAGAACTGCAACATCCTCTCGGGTGGAGGATAAAGTTGACAAGATATGGAGGCACGTGTTCAAGGAAGAAGCCAGCAAGCACTCCATTGACCCGAAGAGGTCACCTTCACCATGGAGTTTCGGACCCAACCACTTCCTCCCAAGTTCAAGTTGCCGGCCTTGGAACATACGACGGAAGCACTGATCTCATGGATCATCTTAACCACTTTCATACTCTACTAAACTTCTAGGGCTTGGAGGAGGCTGCTATGTGCCAATTCTTCCCCTTACTTTGAAAGGAGATGCATGGATTTGGTTTTACCTGCTACCGATGAATTCGATTTGGAGTTTTCAAGAATTTTTTGATAACTTCCTGTCACAGTTCGCCATTAGCCACCGAGAAGAGAAGCCACCCTGGCACCTCATCCACATCAAACAAAGGCCAAGTGAGAATTTAAAGAACTTCTTGGGTTAGTTTGCAACTGAGGCCCAGAGAATACCTAAGCTCACCGATAAGGTGAAGCTGTGCAATTTCATTTCTGCTCTGGAGTCGGTTGACTTTTTCAAACATCTGGCCCACAAGGACCAGCAAACTTTTTGGGAAGCTGAATCCATCGCCCGAGCTTACATAATAGTGGAGGAAGCTAATGAGGTGAAGCATTTGGAGCGGGTGGACCACCCTCACCCTAGGCCGACAGACGGAAAAAGGAAGAACAGGGGACATGATAACCCCCGTCAAAAGTAGCCCAGGATAGAGCCAACTATGCGGAAAGAATTTAGGCCCATACGCCTGACCCCTCTAAATAACTCCCGGGCGAACATCCTTATACAGATCAGGGAGGAGAAGTTCTTGAAGTAGCTGAAGCCGATGAAGAACCTGGAGGAAGGAGATCAGACGAAGTATTGCGATTACCATCAATCTCCGGGTCATAACATAAAGGATTGTCGAATACTGCAGAAGGAGATCGAGCAGTTGATCCGAAAAGGCCACCTCACTAAATTTTTTAGAAACCTGGGACAGAATCCCAGTGTGGTGGGCGAAGACAGGCTAGAGCAGCAGCAATCGAGAAATCGGGTCACGGCCGGAGTGGTCAATATGGTAACCACCAGGCTGCCCAAGACCCACAACACGGACTGCCATGAGAGGCTAACTGGGAGTAAGAAGCTAAGGGTAGGAGATGATGTCATTAGTTTTAACAACGACGATATGGCACATGTAATCTTTCCCCATTCTAACCCTTTGATTGTATCTGCTCTCATTTTAAATGGTACAATTGATTACTAGTTGAGACGAGTTTTTATTGATAATAGAAGTTCGTACGATTTATTTTATCTTGACGTGTATTTTAAATTAGGCCTGAAAAAGAATCAATTGAAATTGGCTAAAGGGCTACTCTATGAGTAGGATAATGAACCAGTGGCTATCCAAGGCACTATCTAACTGGACATCTCCTTGGGCACGTATCCGAGGTAGCATTCCACATGCTCACCTTTCTAGTTGTCAACTTGCCTTCTATGTACAATGCAATACTTGGCCGACTATGTCTAGCGGCATTCGAAGCCATAACATCGACACCTCATCTGAAAATAAAGTTTCTAATAGTATGCAATATTGGCGAAGTGTTAGGCGACGAGGTGACCGATCAGACGTGTTATCTATCCCAAGTCACCCAGAACACCGTGGATAGGAGGGCTAAAGACCTAGACCATCGAGATGAAGCGACATTGCAGCAGACACAGTCTGGCAAAACCACCAACCTCATTCCCCTGGATTTAGACTACACGAAAAAATGTATACAGATAGGGGGATCACTCATTGGATCCTTGCATAACAAGTTGGTCAACTTCTTGAGGTAGAATGCAGATATCTTCGCAAGGACCCCCATGGATATGCCTGAAATCCTGACTAAAGTAATAGTCCACAAGTTGGGCCACGATCTTGGCCGTAAGCTCATCAAGCAGAAGTAGAGGAACTACTCTATTGAAAAGCTCATAGCTATCCAGGAAGAAGTAAAGAAGTTGCTGAATACTGGTTTCATAAGGGAAGTCCAATACTTGGACTGGCTTTCCAATGTGGTTATTGTGAAAAAGAGCAACGAAAAGTGGCGGATGTGAGTTGACTTCACTGACATTAATAAAGCATGCCCAAAGGATAACTTTCCACCGTCGAAGATCGACTGGCTGGTGGACTCTACATCCGAGCATGAACTGTTGAGTTTTATGGATACCTATTCAAGTTACAATTAGATCTAGATGAGCCCAGAAGACGAGGAGTAAAACTCCTTCATAACCGACTAAGGGACCAACTACTACAAGATTATGCCATTTGGTCTAAAGAATATAGGTGCCACCTATCAGAGGCTCGTGAATAAAATGTTTGAGAACCAGATCGATCGAAATATGAAGGTGTACGTGGATGACATACTTGTTAAAAGTAAAACCTCCGATGGCCATATTCGTGACCTTGCCGAAGCCTTCGAGGTGCTCCAAGCATATCAGATGAAGTTGAACCCCTCCAAATGCGTCTTCATAGTTTTCTATGAGAAGTTCTTAGGCTTCATCGTCTCCCAACGGGGGATTGAGGCAAACTCTAAGAAAATGAAGGCCATCATAGACATGACCCCATCGTGGAATGTGAAAGATGTCTAGAGGCTAATCAGGAGACTTGCAACACTCTCCCGCTTCTTGGCTAAGTCTGGAGATAAGTACCTCCCTTTCTTCAAGTCTTTGAGGAGGACAAAGACGAACAGTTTTCAATGGACAAATGATTGCCAGACCACCTTCAATGAGCTGAAGGAGTACCTTGCCGGCCCTCCTCTCCTAATCTCACCAAGAGAGTGTGAGCAGCTGTACCTATACTTAGTAGTTTTAGAGGCAGCACTAAGCTCTATTTTGGTTCAGCAGGAGTTTGAAGAGCAGCGGCCTATGTACCACATCAACAAAACATTGATCGACACTAAGACTAGATACCGCCACACCGAGAAGATCGAGTTGGTGCTCATCTTTTCAGCTAGAAAGATGCGGCCTTACTTCCAAGCGTACAAGGTAGTTATCTTAATCGACCAGCCATTAAAGAGTATCCTGCACAATCCCAACGTGTTATGACTGCTAATTAAGTGGGCCATCAAATTGGGTGAGTTTGATATAGAGTTTAGGCTCAGGTTGGCCGTCAAAGAGTAGGTGTTGGTCGACTTCATTATCGAGACCATGACCTCGATTCTATATATCGACCATGCCGACAATGCCGGCCGCCAAATTGAAATTCCAAATCAGGTTCTTTACATGGACGATTAACAAACTCAGGCAGTGGGGCTAGAGCAATCATGAAAACCCTTGACAGATTCGAGGTGAGATACTCCTTGAAGCTTAGGTTCCTTGCCACCAATAACGTGGCCGAGTACGAAGCCCTGCTCACAGGATTGCGGCTCACCAATAAATGCTGAACAAGGCACATAACCGTCTATAGTGACTCAGAGTTGATCATCAATCAGGTTTGTGGAAGCTTCAAAGCGTCCAATCCGCTGCTTGCGAAATACTTGGCTAAGGCGAAGAACACGGTTTAAAGATTCGAGAAGGTCAACATGGTTCACATCCTAAAGGCGAAAAACTGGAAGGCTGACAGTTTGCAAGGGCAGTAGCAGCAGAGAGTCGAGAGCAATATTCCAGGGACACGCGAGAGATCTTGACCTCTCCTAGCATCGAAGAGCAAGAGGTGATGCAAGTCTCCGACGGTGAAAGCTAGATGTCACTTTACTGGAGGTACAGCATGGACGGCTCTCTATTAGAAAATCTAGATAAGGCCAAGCACATAAACAAGATGGTCAGCTGCTATATTATCGTGGATGGAAGGTTGTACCGCCAAGGGTACTCAACCCCTTACCTACGGTGTCTCACACTGGAAGAGACCGACTATGCATTGATTGAGATCCACCTTGGCATCTGTGGGTTGCACATCAGTGGTGAGAATTTAGCCTTCAAGGTAATACGCCAGGGGTATTATTGGCCAACCGTGAAGAAGGACACTGTGGAGTTTGTAAAGAGGTGCGAGAATTGCCAAGTCCATGCCAATGTGCACCATCGACGGCCTACGGAACTGAGGACCCTTCAGACCCCATGGCCATTCGCGCAATGAGGCCTCAATATTCTTGATCTATTTTCCATTGCATCCGGACAAAGGAAGTTCGTCATGGTGGGCATTGACTACTTCACGAAATGGGTCTAGGCCGCCCTGTTAGACTGAATTACCAAGCAAAATGCTACGGAATTCACTCGACAGAATATAGTTTGCAGATTTGGGATTCCCGAGGTTATTATGATCGAGAATAAAACCCAATTCACTAGCAAACACTTCACCAAATATTGCACCAACCTGGGCATAAGGCTCGTCCACACCTCGGTAACCTATCCACAGACAAACGATTAGGTGGAGGTTACCAACCAAACCTTACTGCATGAACTGAATACCAAATTGGAGGATACAGGGGACTCCTGAGTGGACGAGCTACCCTCCGTACTATGGTTGTATCAGAAAACACCCAAGGAGCTGACACGCAAAACACCTTTTAGTTTATGCTACAGAACTGAGGCCATCATCTCGGTCGAGATCGGGCTTCCCAGCCTCCAGGTCGAGGCTTTCGACCCGCTCAACAACTCCAAGTGACTCAGAGAGTACTTGGACCTGTTGGAAGAAGCAAAGGATGCAGCAAGCGTATGAACAGCCACCTATTAACAGCGAATTGCCCAGTATTATAAAAGAAATGTGAAGACGCGATAGTTCGATATAGGAGACTTGGTCCTATAGAGCATAGAGGCCACCGACAAGATAGCTAATAGAAACAAACTTTTTCCAAATTGGGAAGACCCATTTCTCGTCTCGGTCGTTCTGCAGAACAAGGCATACAAGCTTCGAGCTCAAAGCAGCAAGCTAGTTCTAAGGATGTGGAATACTGTCCATCTAAAGAAATATTACCAATAAGGTTCTTATCGAACCCAAGTAGGTCATGCGTGTGCTGCTAAATTGTGCTTGTAATATTATATCACATTCAATGAAATAAATCGTTTGCTTGCATGTTCTTGTTATTTCTGTTTTTATTTCTCATACAAATGCTTGCGTGAAATTGCATGAATTCTAACAAACTAGATTGCCCCTAAATCAGGTGAGCTCTCATTCACCTGTAACCTAACCTTGGTCCTGCATCGAGCGGTCCATACACGGTCAAATTGAACCTTAGTCCCACACCAAGCGGCCTAAATAGGGTCGGATTAAACCTTGGTCCCATACCAAGGACCCATACGTGGTTGGATTAAACCTTATTCTATACCAAGCAACCCAATTGCGGTCGAACAAAAGACCTTAGGGAGCTCCACAGCACGGTACGATGACCTCCTCCCGGAGGAGATAGCACTGTCGGTCAATGATAATTAGTATTATGACCTCCTCCAGGAGTCAAGCGCGAGAAAACACCACATGCTCCAATAATGGGTGGGGCGCTCAGGACTATAATCTAGGTGCTGCCCTCCAAGACAACAATATTATCAAACCAAGGAAAAAAATATATATATACTGTCGATTTGCATTCACGAAGTACACAACATACAAGACAATATTAAGCAGTCCAGATGTGCATTTGAAAGCCTTGAGGATACAAGGAGTTGTCTACACCTACAACCCATCCAGGTGGCTACTCTAAGATGGAGGAACCCTCGAGGGACGTGGCATAGATCCCCAACCGCCTCTAATTGGGTATCCGATTAACTCTGAGTGGCGGGAAGCTCCAGTGTTCCTCGAGTCTAAGAAACCGATAGGGAAATTGGGGTATGCCAGGAAGTGATCCTCCAATTGAAATGGATGCCCACTTGAAACCGCTCCTCTAGGGCGGGGGCCACCTCCTCAGGATAAAGTCTTGTCCTCCGCATGCCCTTGAGTGCCACGATCCTCTCCATAGCCGGGGCATGGGCTCTAGAGTTCCTATAATCTGGCTTCAGACTCTGACAAGGCTTGGTCAAGGTAGTTAGCCCGCACTTGACTCTACAGCGCATCCCTGACAATGGCGTTAACCCATCACTCCATCTCCTCTGTGACATGGTTGGTCTGAGCACATAATATGTGGGCAACTTTGTCTCCCTGTAGGAATAGAGACTCATCCAACCCGTGAGGCACCCGCACAACCTGATGAACGAAAAAGAGGGATCAACCATGGAAAACATCTATCAGGCATCCGTACAACTTCTCAACAAAATAGACATACCTGATAAGAAAAACCAACGGACTCAAGGCCTGGAAGTGCCCTCAAAATGCCTTGGGGTTCGAGTGGTGGAACACCCAAGTGGTACCCTTCCTCGATGGTGAGCCCATTCGCGGAGTCCTCTCCGTCATTCTCCATCAACATTCGCCCATCGCTGCTCCCCTCAATTGAGGGCTCAGGGAAAGTGGAAGACGACACTCCCTGTGCCAGAGCGAGTAAAGTTGGGATGTTGATCATGTCTCAATCAACCATTGTGAAAGCAGAGAAGCCTATGAGGGCGAGCGATGAATAGATCGATGGGAGACTCCACTCTTATATAGGCAAGGCCACTACCTAAAACGACGTCATGGTCAGCACTAAAAAGTCATGTTGCTTTGATGGGAAACGACACGTGTCCTCACCCGGGTAAATCTGCTTGCAACATCATAATGACAAATGTTGCATCACGTCGCTGTGCATCGCGTCGTCAGTCTGCGACGATCAAAGACCTAGGGCACGATTGGTCCAACAACGGTGATTTCCCTAACCCTACATGGAGGTCCGAATACAAAAGCAAACATGCTTGGCCGGCTGACGATCGTAGGAAAGCAGGGTGGCACATAAGTAATGAAATCATCAATACCTTTGTGAAAAGATTTTTGTCCATTTAGGAATTGTACTGTACAAACAATTGATACAATGAAAGAAGAGTGAAATAAAAAAAAATATATACAACAAGTCTGTCCGAGGCTGAGCAGCCCTATTTCTCCGATCAAGAATGCTAGTGGGGAATCCAGGGACAAAGATGGAGACAATGTGCCGGCACAACCGAGCACCCTCTTGGACCCTTGTGCTCAGGACTGGGCACAACTCCAAGCCAATCTGAGATGCGAACTCCTCATTGAGTTTGACGTTCTCACTCCAAAGTGAAGCCAGGTCTTGCTCAACCATTGACAAGGCCTCCTCGGATTGCTGCATGGTGCCCTGGAGCTCTGCAACTCCCCCATGGCCCCAGACAGCCGGAGCTCAAGGTCCACGATGCGGTCCTAATATAGTTGGATCTCGGAGGAGGCAGCGTCCAGGCAGCCCTACAGCTCCACCACACTCTGGTCGACCCTCATCTGTGTCAGCCGATGGACCTCCTTCTCCAGTATCTGGATATGGGATGTTCGTTGGTGCAAGATGTCTGTAAAAACTGGACCACCTCTTCGTCCTGCAACAAAACAAGGGAAAGGGGTTCAGACCAGCTATCCCCAGCAAAATAAGAAAATTCGGTACGACTCACCCGGTGTAGGGCTCCCCAATCGCAGCAGCTCTCAAGGGCGCTGTTGACAGAGGGACCACGGTAGCCACCGCCTCCTCAACATCATTAGCCAGACTAACTTCCGCTGGTTGACCAATCCTGGAATCCAACCCGACTGACACCTAAGGATGGGCTTCCTCTTATTGGGCCTCAACTGGACCTTCATCTTCGGTTCCCACTAGCGCATCAAAAAGAAGAACAGAAAGAACTTCGGCTGAGGGTGCCCCCGAATCAACCTCGGGGATAACGATGTCTGGGGAGATGACGAGGTCTGGCACCCAAGACCGCTCACCAATGCTCCTCATCCGCTCCACCATTGGAAGGCCCTCGGTGGCGAAAGATGACGAGGAACGTAGAGATGACATAGATCATCGCTGAGACAGACTATCGGAAGGATCGCCGATGACCAAGGTCTCGGCCCTCCTTTTAGGCTATGCTGGCGGGGGAGCAGTAGCCTTGTTAATCTTGATCGGAGAAGGTGGTCCACAATGAGCCAGTGCAAGGGCCTTGGGTGACAGAAGTTGGTCCCTTTGGAACTCTTCCGAGTGGGCTTGATTCAATGCTGTCAACGGTTGGACGAACTCCACCTCCTCGCGTGAGGCATTGCCGAAAAGGGTATCTGGCACGTTACCTCAAACCTTTGATAAGGGCCAGTCGCCAGATACCTTCATAGAAAAGAATCTATCCTTCCGATTGTTGACAGAATTAGGGATGGCCTCACTAATGCACAACTCGTGGAAGGACAGTGAGATCCAATCCCCACTCTGTTGGAAGCGGAAGATAACCTTCACCACCATTGCTATGAGTGCCCTCCCCCAATGGTGAAGGAATATTCCCAAAGAGCACAAGTATTGAATATCATTTGGATTAAACCTTGCCACCGGAACTTTGAGGGCAAGAAAAACGTCGAATAGCTCCCTGGGGATAGAAAGGTGAAGACTACTTCGCAGGTGAGCCTCGTAGACGGTGATGAATCCCTTCGGATGGGAGCAAGCCCTGTCATGCTCCCTTGGCACTACATACAGAATCGACGATAGAATATTGTATTGAACGTACAGGGCTACGACATCGTCAGAGTCAAGGATGGAGTGAGTTTTGCCAACTTTGGGAGCCATGAAATCTGATAAAAGTTAAGTTGTAGAAGGTGGAGGAGGAGAAAAGACTATGGAAGTTTTAAATCAAGCCTCTTCTTTTATAATGATAGTCGCCGCACGAATTCAAAAGGGCGCCTTGAAAACGTGCGCTCGTGATGCCTGCTAGGTGTCAAAACTGGAGGGTATGCAATCATGCCGAATCGTCCCTCTCATTTATGGTGAAGATATTGTAATTTCCAACGATGACAAGTGGCAAAAAATAACGGGCTAACGGCATAGACACGTAAGTTCACAGGCTGCTAAGCATAACTTCCAAAGTTGCCCAACTGGCAGTGGAGTGAGGCAATGGTGCAAAACTTTCTGGTTTGACCTCCTAACCGCTTTGGTCAAAGCCTGTCAACTACCATTTCAACTCCGACCTACACTTCGGACTTCAGTCGTTTAGTCTATGAAGTCGGTCAACTATCCACTCTGTCTTGTTTGACAAGGAAACTTCCACTTCATGTTTCGACTGTTCTATTAGCTCAACCACCCGGTCCAGACCCACAGCTCCTTGAACAAGTCCGGTGCAAAAAAATAAAAGAGAGAGAGGAGAACACGACTGCTAAAGACAAAGAAGTGACAGGCGTAATATACGTAAAGACAATTGCTAGTCCTTTTCATTAATCTCCCTTTTTTACAAGTTACAAAGCCCTTGGAGGCCAATGTATAACGAAAAAATAATAATGATGAACAAAAAAAAGGGGGGAGAAATACATAGGGCGACAACCTGGACGCAAAGACCCCTATCCGTTTAAGCAAATCCTCAAGCAGAAGAACAACAGATTGAGACTAGGGCAAAAGCTTGATGTGAGGAAAGGTAGCCGTGCACAGGTAGCCAAAGGATAAGGTGTGCCCAGTCCCAGTTAGACAAGGAGACAGTAGTGGGACAGGCATGAAAAAGGAGTGACCAAAGCAGCCTCTTGCATCAAAATGGGTGACCAAATCGGCTACCTATATGAAAAGGGGTAACCAAAGCAGATCGGAGTTACGTCCCAAGGTAACGCCATCAGAGAACGTGAACGGCCTCAGCCCTGAGTTAGTAGTCGGAACACCAAGCCTCGTAGTGACTTCTAGCTGCAACACTATTTCACAGATTAAGGAGGGAGGTGATGCAAAGAAACGCTGCGAACCCGCGATTTATAGCACCAGAGGGAATTGACAGGTCGCTAAACACAAGGGAACCACCATCCCAACAAATATGTAAAGAATCAAGGAGCAAAGAAGTCACGCTAAAGAACAGTAAAAAGGGAAATCTAGGGAAGGCCCGGAAAGAAAGCAGAAGGAAAAAGGCAACATGGCACGTTACGTCCCATCATAAACATGCCCGGGGAAGAAAATTTGAAACCCCCAGTATGGGGGGCTGGTCATAGGGATACCTAAAATGGGCCGACCCAAAAAAGCGGTCAGCCTAGGGGAAGTGCGGCTTGTTGGCCCAGATGATGGTCAACGACCCAGTTGACCGAAGATGATCCTCAAACGATCGGATGTAGCACAAACCAAATACGGCCCACGACCTTGTTCCTGCGCAAGAGAAATTACCTGCCTTAACTAATAGGGATTCGGAATATTTTTTCAAATCACAATCTTCCCTGGAAAGGAAGTCTTCAACTCAGCGTATCTCCTACAATAGAAACCTTAACATTTACCATGTGCAACATATCCACAATGAAGGAAGGGACCCTTTTGACCGATCGTGGTTGCCCTAAATAGCACTGGCATCTACTTGCTGAATGGACAGAATCTTCTCCGAGCAGCTGACAATCAACCTTACTGCCCAAACAGGGGTGGGGAGATTCCATGATTATAAAAGACTCTCGAGACACTCTATAGGGACGTCCTCTTCAGTGCTAAAACTGATGCAAGCGATCCCACTCTCGAGCGAGTCCACAAGCGTCATCCTCTCTTCCCACTATTCACTCTCTGTCGACCTAGTGTCCTCCAAAAGCCGCTCTCCAAGGACACATCACTACCAAAAGCCGCTTCACACCGAGCGCCACCTCCAAGTCAGACTCATAAGTCCCCTTTCCTGCATCAATCGTAATAAATTCTGTCTTAATAGTCTTCATTTTAGAGAAAAGACAACTAACCTGAGCGCCAAAAAATAAATTGGGGAGCGAGTCTTGTCATTTTTCTCTTACGTCTTGTCTTTTGTTGTGGTATACATGATCCTAATCAAGGAGCACGGAGACTTAGTCCCACATTCGTTCAAACCCGAGTCCTAGTTATACCTGAATCGGTCGATGACTCAGATCCAGGACTCATCAATTTATTTTCTCAAATTTTATTACTTTTATAAATTAATTTTTTTCTCAGTGTCAACAAAATGGGATAATAAGAACAATGTGTGAATAAATATTTTTAAAATTATTTTT
>JAODPA010007061.1:0-13808 GCA_025585075.1 Nepenthes mirabilis | reverse complement strand
AAATATTTATTATTATATTTGATGTATCCCTAGTTTTTGAGTTGTTTTATGAATTAGGAGTCATTTTATCTTCCGTCACGCATTGAATTTGAGGGATCAGATATTCGTCTCTGTTAACTTGAGCTTGTGCACTATAATTTATAAATAAGATGTCAGAGGATTGGTAGGATTTGTTTTTTAATTTATCTTTTAATATTCAAATTAGAAATTTTTTTTAAAAAATAGAAAGATGTAAAGAGAATGTAAGAGAATATGTGAAAGTATGTGACGAGAGATTAAGTGTGAATGTGCCTGACTAAGGGGCTGCCAAGAGGTACGTTGGACTATAGGGCGGCTTATAGGTGTGCTAGACTTGGGGGTGATTTAGAGGGGAAGGAGGATTAGGCTCCTATTGTGCACCTAACGGGTGGTGACTTAGAGAGGAAGAGGGATTGGGCTCTTGTTTGATTGCGTGTGGTCGATGGTTCATTAGGGTTGTACTTATGTAGTAGCTAATTATGGATGTACTCATGAGTGGCTCATTATAGATGAATTTAAGAAATGTCTCACTGCGGATGCACTCGTGAAGTGGCTTACTACGGGTGCACTGAGTAAGTGGCTGACTATGGATGTACTTGTGGAGTGGCTTTGTGGGAAGGAGGAAGAGCTATTCAGGAAGAGAGCTTGGTTCTCCCGTGTCTTCTCTTTTTCTCAATTTTATTTTCTTTTTCCTCCTCTTCTCCCCCCTTTATGGATGCACTTGTGGAGTAGCTTCATAGGAAGGAGGAAGAGCTATTCAGGGAAAGAGCTCGGTTCTCCCTTGTCTTCTCATTTTTATCTCCCTTTTCATTTCTTTTTTTCTCTCTTCTTCCCCCCTTTTCCCTTCAATCTCGTGGTGGCGAGGAGTATTTGTAATGCTTTGTGGGTGAAGATTTGCCATCAAGGTCCGTGACAGGTGTTGTGAGATCCCAAATTTGAAAGAAAACTTAAAATTGGAATAAAGTATTAAAACTAAGAGTATGATGAACTCCGGAGGCCGGAGTTGCCTTATGCCACTTAAAATCGGAGTAGTTTGTGCCACAGAAAGCCGGACTGTTTGAAGTTCGGAATAGATAAAGTTGACCGGAACTTGTAAGGTTGATCGGATTTTAGAAGGTTGACTGGCTTTAGAATATTGACCTGCTTTTAGAAGGTTGACTGGCTTTAGAATTTTGACCGGCTTGGGTAAGGGTTGACCAAAAATTGTGATGTTGATCGAATGTTGACCGGATGTTGAGCAGCGTCAAAATAATTTAAATCGACTTGGTATATTAATTTGAAATTGTCCAAGAATAATTGAAATCGGCTTTGTATTTATAATTTGAAATCGGCTAAGAATAATTGAAATTGACTTTGTATTTATAATTTGAAACCGGCCAAGAATAATTAAAATCGGCTTTGTATTACAATTGAAATCGGTATTTATACTGTGATTTTGAAACCGACCTTGTATCGTAAATTTGAAATCGGCATTTGCACTGTGATTTTGAAACTGATATTCTATCGTAATTTTGAAACTGGCATTTGCACTGTGATTTTAAAACCGGTTTTGTATCGTAATTTTAAAATCGGCATTTACACTGAGATTTTGAAATTGGCCTTGTGTCGTATTTTGAAACCGTTACTTCCACTGAAACTTCGAAATTGGCCTTGTACCGTATTTTGAAACCAGCATCTATACTGTGATTCCGAAATCGGCCTTGTATCGTGATTTTGAAACCGGCGTTTACATTGTAATTTTTGAAACCGGCATTGTATTATAATTGAAACCGACCTTGTATTATGATTTGAAATCGGCATTTGTACTAAAACTTTGAAAGCAGCTTGTGATATGGCCGTCCGGAATGAACAAAGAAAATATAAATCGGCTTTATGATAAAACAAATGGGTTCGGACCTTAGCATTGGGAGACAAGGTTCTCCAGCATGCCTTAGGACCTTAAGGTAATAATCAAGGATAACCAAAGTGAGAGTCGTCATCAGGGCTTTGTACAAGAAGGTAGTGATAGCTATCATTGGGGCTTTGTACAATGAGGAAGTGAGAGCCGTCTTCGGGGCTTTGTACAAGGAGGTGTTGTTGTGATTATGAGGAGATATGCACAATTTATCCTTGTTTAAACCCCCCCTTCCGTTAAGCAATAAGTAAAAGAAGTTAAATTGTGACCGGCCTTGTTTTATACTCAAATATTATCTGTTCCGACTTTCTGATTAGCTTTTGTTCGGTCAAAATACTACCGTATGATATATATACGATGCATGATTTCTTGCATTTACCGTTCTAAGTGTTCAGCATGATTCTAGCTAAATGATATTCTGTATATATATCTGTAACTGTTGACAGTACCAACATTTTGTGAAAAATCTGCATGTACTTTGTTGAGCTCTGACTCACTGTTTTCTGTTTTTTTTCCATCAGATAGAAATTTAGAACTCGTGCCTGACGAGACGGAGTGATTACAGCCTATTGAAGGGTTTGTAAGGATTCAGAAACACCTTTTGGACAATCGCCACAAAGAAGCAATTAGTATAATGATTTGTTAGATTTGATAAACTTTTATGATTAGACGTTCATGACTATATGTACTCGGAAATAAATTTTTATGGGAATGAATGTAAATGCTTATGTTGGATAATAGATTGACTTTCGCTTTGTGTATGAGTCTTAGACGGTATCTGTGATCCTATGATTTGTAAGGCAAGATCGGCCCAGACCTGGCCACCGAAACTTGGTGTCAGTTCCTGGAGATCGATGGCAGATTGTAAAAAATAAAAAATCCGTTCCGTCACAGGTGTTGTCTCTAGATTTGCTAGCCACTGTGAGGCTGATGGGAGCCGCCTTTGTCAGGCCTTGCCTTATGGCGAGGAGGCCGTGAGTGGTCTCTCGATCTAGCTGTCAGGTGGCTCCAGGTAGCCCTCTGCATGCGTGTGCTTTAATTGCCTTGCTAGCCGCTTACTTGAGGGTCTTCTGGATTAGTCCATTTGGCCGTACTGTCGGTTAGGGTGTTGACGCTTGCTTGAGCGCCACTGTTGACGCTTTCTGGGTCTTATTTTGGTCGTCGCTATGGCTTATGGAATCGACTGGATCGATCTTTTTGCTGATGCTTTGCTTGCCGCTTGTTGGGTCCCTTGTTGCGCTGATGGTTGGGTCGGGGACTGGACTGGCCAATGGTGTCACCAGACCCATCATTAGCCCCACATGTTGGAAAAATATACTTCATCAATTCTTGGCATGTACGGTGATGGAACGTCTCTGCATGGGCCCGTTTGCATGCTCTTTTCCTAGATGCTTCCTTTTGAGGCTTTCCTCTTTCGTGTTCCACGTTTCCTTTTATGCAAGGCAACATATGAGTTTAGCTTTTCCTGGAAAGATTTTCGGTAGCCTCGAGGCCTAGTGCTGACCTCCTACTACGTGACCTTTCAAATTAATGGCTTCATTGATTCCTACTTTGGCTTTAAATAGATGGACTCTCTATCTTCCATACCATGAATCACCTTTCCATTGGTCAAGTGATGCGAGCAATCGAGTAAGCAGAGAGTCCCAGACTGCCATGGTGACGGACTTGTGAGTGTCCTCTGGGGTTGAAAGCTGCGCTTAGAGCTTGCTTGGAATACTTGGTCCTGTTGTTTGAGGTTAGTGGAAGCCTTGAGAGGCTGGAAGCTGTGGTTGGAGCTCCCCGTTATGTCCCTTCTAGGGTTGTTTTCCTATTGTGAAGGGGTGGCTCGGTTTTCGGGCCATTGCCATGTTCCTCCTTTATGTTGGTGTTTGATGGCGAAGCCTCTAAACAAACTTTGAGGCGTAAACGTTTTGTTGCAACACCTCGGCTTGAGGGGGAGCGTTTGGTCTTCGGTTCCTTTTGTCAGAAGGTTGCTTGCGGAGCTTGCTAGAGGGGGTGCTTCAGGAGTTTTGCTGTGGTCGAACCGTTGTCGCCGTTATGGGTTGGGTTTTACCCTCATAGGCTACAGTTTGCTTCGCCGGAGGATCTCCATTTGGGAGGCCTTACCTAAGCGGGCGGTGGCATCTTGCCCCTCCCTCCTCCGAGAATGGCATCCCATTTAGCCATTGTGGCGCTTCGGTCCCTAGTTTGAGGGTTTGATAAGTAATGAATAGTTGTTAGGTATTTGTCCCATATTCTCCCCTTTTTAATGTACATTTGCTGATATAAGTTTTGTAATTTATAAAGGAAATTAATGAATGGAACTTTGGAACGTTGCTCTTTTGCTTGCTTTCTGTTTTCTGACTTTGTTACATGGTTTTTGGCGGTTGGAACACTTACGCGCGGTTGTGACTTGCTGGTCATCCATCGGCTTGGTAGTTCAATTTTGCGGGGATCTGTCGTGTGGCGGTTTGCCTTGATCGCTGGTTAGGGGTGGGCCGGTTGGATCGGCCCCAGAGCTGCCATGCTGAGAACAATCGGCCAATTGCATTTGAGGAGCGACCCGCCTGGGAGTGCCATGCTAGCCTGGACGACAAAGCTACTTGTGTCCTTCGAGTGAGTGCCACCTTCGGGGCAATGGATGGCCGGTTAGGCACTGTTGTAGCCAAGGTGACTTGGTGTCAATAGCGGGCCGGCTTTTTCAGTCGAGGGCTGTTCGGGAGTGAGTCGGGGTCCCAAGAGCTCTCGAAGGTCTAGATTAGATCATGTCACTTGGAGACAGACCTTGAGGTGGTGGGCCATGGCCAGCTAACTTGTTAATGGCATGCCTGAGATTGGGAAAAATTGAGGGCTGGGTTTTGGTTGGCTTGCGGCTCTTTGCATGGGTATCTACTGGAGAGTAACCTTCTCGGAGGCTTCGGGTCTTTGTGTTGGGAAGGTTTGGGACCGCCCTTGTCGAGCGGCTCGTACATTGTCGCTGGATGGTGGGAGTAATTTCTTCTTCCATCCTCTGTGGCTCTGGTCACAGCTGTCATGACGAGATGAGTTTTGGATGCCTTGATCCTGATTCAGCCTTCTGCCCCTCTTCTCAGCGCTTGGCCGAAGGTGTACTGGCAGGCCCATATTCATGGTCGACCGTTTCGTGGGCCATCGTTACTTAGTGTTCTCTCGATGATGCCGTTAAGAACTGTCACTTGCTGGTTGGCGAGTAGAGACTGGCACATTTGGGAGCTGTCTTTGGGGGTCGTGTAGCCATTGTGTCAATCAGAGTGTCTAAGTGCTTCGATTGTGGAGGCAATGTGATAGCTGCCATAATGGCTCATAATAACGCATGGGAAAGGACGCGTTGCGGCTGGTTGGGGTGAGGGCATGTGTCGATGCCATTATGACGACAAGGCCCTTCAGCTCACTGGGATTGGCTATATAAGCGTTGTGTCAATCCCTTCTTTTCGCCGGTCCTATTGCTTGGTGTGTGCCTCTGCTTCTTTTTCTGATGGCGTTCCATTTAGTTTTACTTTGCTGTCTTCTTGGCACTTTTGTAGATGGCTCACCATGATTCTGCCGGCTTTGACATTCTTGCTGCATCGTCGTTGGATGTGCCTTTGATAGAGGGGAGTAGCGACGATGACGGGTCGTCGAAGGAGATGGGGGTTGCCTTTTCAGAGAGCACCATTGTCGGTGATGTTGAGTTTCGCCCAGTTGCTCGAGCTCCGGAGTGTCAGGAGGTCCTAAGGGAGCCTCATGGCCTTGAGTCTATCGGATCCTTTCATCCTACGAATTTTCACCTTATGCGGTTGTGCTTCTTAGTTTCTCTTTCACATGATTGACTAGTTCCTCTCTTTGGTTGTCATAGGGGGTAATCCGCGGTTTGGAGGAGAACATCTGCTCTCTGGAGCAGGATGTTGCCCGCCTTTCGCGTGACCGTGTCGACAGAGAGGAGATGGAACGGAGGGTCAACATTTCTATTGGCGAGGCGCTTCAAAGCTAGGAGCATGCTAGCTATCTCCATCAGGCTTTGTCCGAATTTGAGGCTAGAGTTAAAAGGCTCCCGAATGCCCAAGCCCAGGCCCAGGCCCTGGCTCAGATAGTTATGCTCGCAGATGAGTCCTAGACGAGATAGCTATGAATCCTTGACCTGATGGGTGTGAGTGCCGAGCTGGAGAGGGAGTTGATGTCCTGACTCTGTCCAGAGGAGGTAGCGCTGTCGCTGATGGAGCGATTTCAGGAGGGCGTCCGTTTCGGTCGGCGTATAGTCTCCCTGGTTGCTCCAGACTTTCCCGCCGAGTATCTTGATGTGAGGAATGTTGGAGCCAGACGTCGGGAGGACCTCATTATCTTTCAAGAGGGACCAGGCTCTTTAGGGTGTGGCCACTCCGGGTAGCGTGTAGGAGTATTTAGTTTTCTCGCTTTGTTCCGAGTCTGCCGAATGCCGTCGTTGTATGGTTGTTACTTTTGATAAAAGGATCCAATGATGCTAATTGTGTTATTCTACTTTCCTTATTTGTCGAGCTCCTTCGCCCAACTTTGCTTTGACCATTGTTATATGTCATGCGCTATTGGCTATGATGTTGTCTTTTTGTTGCTCCATTGCTATTGTTCGGACCATGTGGGTTGTTGTGGCCCTGGTGGAGAGCTTGATGTCGCTGCTAGGACTATCATGGGATCCCACTTTGAGCCCCCAATGTTTGAGGCCTTTTGGGGCCGAAGGAATCGTCGAACTCACAGGGACCACCGAGACACCTTCGGCGCCTACTCTAGATGGGGTCTCAGCATCAGGTCAGGTCCTGCCTCCTTTGGCTGGCGATCTGGTTGGGCACGCTAGACCTTCCAACTAGTGTTTCCCTTTTGGCTGGTGTGGGTGTTGACGAGTGCTAGAGTTTAAGAGCTTCATTAGGAGTGCCACCTGACTCTTGCCTCGTCCTGAGGGAGCCTGTGGGCCGATTATTGGTCTTTCTTCGAACTAGTAGGCGACTTCATCTCGGACGGGTGGCCATTCTTGCGTGTTTGGGGTAGGCAGGTAGCATTGCTGCTTCTTGGGTTAATTCTTTCTTATTTTCTTTTTTCTCTAGGCGCCTTGGCCTTCTCGTGCTCATTCTCCTTGGAGGGTATTGTGGCACGGCAATAGGTGTGCCTCACGCAGGGTGACGGGATTTTAGGCCAAAGCCACCATGCTCTAGCGGGGTCATAGGTTGTCGTCCGTATGCTACTTCTTTGGTGCTCTTTCCTCTTAGGAGGACATCATTGCTCGCATGCATCTGAGCCTAGCCCACTGACCATGGTTGGTTGATGGTGCTTAACCCGTCGGGAGTCGTCACACGTCTGCTTTGAGAAACCCCCTAAGGTTTTGATGGCCACTTGATGGGGGGTTCGATGCCTGGTCTGTGAACCCCCCGGGCCTTGTGATTTTGACAGCTTTGTGCCTCTCAGCTGGTTGAGTCGGAATTTTTTAACCATTTATAGGTCGGTTTTACAAGCGACATGCAACTCGTTCGACTTAGGGGCAATTTAGGTCATTTGATTTTATGTAATGTCATGAAAGCATTCATGCAAATGTATGCAAGATGAACAGAACAACTATTTTATTAATCTAAACGTATGGCACATTACAAGCATGTTTTGTGATGCATGTTAAGCGTACCTGGACTTGACACGTGGGAGCGGGCGGTGCCTTCTAATGTGGGTAGCGCCCGGTGTCTTGAGGACCAGTTACCACCCCAAGCGCGTTGCTCTTACGTGTCTGGCTGGAGAAGTGTCGAGACAAGGTACGGCTGTTCCTGCTTTGAGGGGGAAGCCTATGCTTAAGGGTGGTCTCATCGGTTATCTCTGCTCTCCTTGGGGCGAGGCCTCCTAGCTTGGACTGTTGGGGCACTGACCTTAGATCGCAGCTTTGTGTGGCCCGCTATTGATGGTTTGTCGTGTGTGTCGGTTGGATCCTGGTTGCCCCTTAGGCATCTCGCCTGTTTGGGGTCACAGCGTAGCCAGAGACTTTTGATTCTGAGGTTGGATTGTCTTTTTCCTACTGGGATGAGGTCTTAGCATGGTGGAGACCTGGCTATTTCTTGGTGCCTTCCTTGGATCCACATAGTCGTGCTCCCTTCGGTTCTCCCTGCTTGCGGGGAGGATGCGACCTTTAAGATGTCGAGGGGGTCCTGGCCTTTGATCGGTTCGGCGAGGTCGGTGGACTTGTAAGACTGTTCGCTTGCAGCTATTGGACGTTGCAAAGACCTTTTCTGCGGCTGAGGGGTGGCTGGTCACCATACTGGCGGCACTGATCTCGCCTCAGTCTGTTTCCTGGTGTTTGGGTAGCGGGCTGGAACTTCCTCTGGGTGTGGGCCGCTTGACTTGGATTCTTCTTAATGCCAAGGTTGATGTACCGTCGACACAGGATTTGGCCAGTCACACTTTGTTTAGATCTGTCCCTCTGAGCATGAAAGTTGTGTGTGGGCAGGAAGAGTCCCCAGCCCCCAGCTGTCAGCATGTCGAGTGCGAGCGATATGCTTCCCAGGCTGCCCCTTGGGGTGGTTGTCTCCAAGGGAGGTGTTGTTTCTAGATGGGCTGTGCATTGGAGTATTGGCGTTGGTCATACTTGTTTGGTTGGTGAGTGGAGGTCAGACTTTTTACTCATTTTCCACAGACGGTGTGAATGATGTATTCTTGGTTTTTGTATTGTACGGATTAGGGAGCTACTCTATCTTCTGCCACGAGTCGAATTGGAGCCGGTTAGTTTCCTTCTCTGTTAACTTGGAACTTGCACACAACTTACGAACAAGTAGTCAGAGGATTGGCAGGAGTTGCCCCCTGATTTATTCTCCGACACTTAAATTAGAAATCTTTTCAGAAAATGAAAATATGTAAGGAGGATGTAAGAGAGTGTGTAGATGTATGTGATGAGGGATCAAGTGTGAATGCGCCAGATTGAGGACAGTTGAGAGGTGTGCACGACTAGGGGGTGGCTTAGAGTTCGCCCGATTGGGGGCCAACTTAGAGGGAAAGGAGTAGGTTCCTATTGTGCGCTTGATGGGGGGCGGTTTAGAGAGGAATGAGGATTGTTCTCTTGTCTGGCTGCAAGAGATTGGTGGCTCCCTTCGGTTGTACTCATGGAGTGGCTTACTATAAATACACTTATGGAGTGGCCTATTATTGATGTACTTGTGGAGTGGCTTACTATGAATGCATCGAGTAAGTAGCTCACAATAGATGCACTCATGGAGTGGCTCATTATGGATGCACCGAGTAAGTGGCTCACTACGAATGCACTCGTGGAGTGGCTTTGTGGGAAGGAGGAAGAGCTATTCAGGGAAAGCTTGGTTCTCCCTTGTCTTCTTTGCTTTTTCTCCATTTTCTTTTCTTTTTTCCGCTTTTTTCCCCCCTTTTTTCCTTTGGTCGAGTGGTGGCGAGGAGTATTTGTAATGCTTTGTGGGTGAAGATTTAGCGTCAAGGTTTGTGATAGGTGTGATCTCTGGGTTTGCTAGCTACTGGGAGGCTGACGGGAGCCGCTTTTGTGAGGCGTCGCTCTATGGCGAGGAGGCCGTGGGTGGTACCCCGATTCAATCGTCAGGTGGCTTCAAATGGCGCTCTACATACGTATGTTCTGACCACTCTACTGGCTGCCTACTTGAGGGCTTTCCAAATTAGTCTGTTTGGCTGTGTCGTCAGTTAGGCCATTGACACTTGTTTCCTTTGACACATCGTTCCCTAAGCCTCGTTTTGGTTGCAGTTATAGCCTATGGATTGGGCTGGATTGATCTCTTTGTTTAGACTTAGTTTGCTACTTGTTGGGCTCTTTGTTGCACTGATGGTTAGGCCTGGGACTGTATTGGCTAATGGTGTCGCAGGACCCATCAATATCATATATTTTTTTAAAAAAATACAATGATTTGTTCTATCAAATACTCATTTGCAACTTCATGTTTTATTTGAGTTGTCATCGTTTTCACTTATGCTTGAAGTTATTGAATGTTATAATTAGACATTTGCTTCTAGTTAATTTTTAAATAGTATGTTTTTGATAATTTTTGGTGTAAAAGTATATTTTCCATCTACTACATGACAAACAAGGCAGACTTAAAGACATAGTACTTGCTATGAGGGTTTAAAGGTCTAGTATAAGTGAGACGAGAGTAAGAGCTTTTTACTTGTTCGCTTTTCAACATATTTTAAGAATTTGTACTGTTAACTTGTTTAGATTGCAAGTAGTATAATAGTTCAGTCGCTGTTAAATTTTTATATATTCGCTATAATCCAATTGACTTTGTGCGGGGAAAACATATATTTTTTGATGGAATGATGATTGCCGTTGTTGGTTTTTATAAGTGGTGTTATTGGTCATTTTGTTGTTTATTGGGAAGCATAAAAATAATCTACTACAACCATCTGTTCTTTCATTCTCTTTTATTTTTATTTTTTCTTCTCTCATTTTTCTCATTGGTGGTACTTTTTGTTCACTTTAATTTTATAAGTGTGGTGGCAAATAGCGAACGACGAAAATCTCTTCCGCACTTTGCTCTGCTCCACCCTCCATTACACGTTATACCGTTGCTCTATTGCTGCCGCTACCTCTACTGCTATCGTGGCTGCTACAAAGGCTGTTGCAACCTCTTCACATGCAGCTTCGTTGCTAGGGATTCAGACTTTATCAGCTTTTAAACTTTTTTCAGATCTCCGTTGGGTTTGACAAGCCAATGACCTCCTAAAGAGTGTTGTCTGTAAGATATAATTTAATCGTGCAATTAGCAAGATCTCTTTTATCTTGCCACTCTTCTTCTGTCATGTTCTTCGACTTGTCTTTTTTTCTTCGAAGTGCTTTTGCTATTCTTTCTTGGGTCAAAATAATCCTCACCATTTCTTGCCGAAGGTTAAAATTATTTTGCCCATTAAATTGCTCAATACTAATGGTAAGCTCCTCGGCGATGACGCCATCAAATTGAAGATTTACAACCTTTTTCTGATACCACTTGTTGGAGTTCGATACCCGGATTTACACATATCTTAGCGCAATGAAAAAATTTAAACCCCTATCAACTATCAACCACCAATTTAATAGGTACAATGAATAAAAGAATGCATAACGATTTTTAATGTGGAATACTCTTTTCAATTAAGGAAAAAATTATGAGACAAATTTCGAATAAAATTTTATTATGTAAAATCGGTTAAAAATAACCCAGGGATAAAATGTCAGCAACCCACCCGAGACAGAATAAGAAAAATAATTTCTAAAATAAGGAAACTCTCATTCTCTCTTTTTCTCTCTGTTTTTTTTCTTTTCTTTCTCTCATTGGTGGTACTCTCTACTCATTTTGATTTTACAAGTGTGGCGATAAACGGTAAACGACGAGAACTCCTTTCAGCAATTTGCTCCATTCCACCCTTCGTTATACGTTCCACTGTTGCGCTGTTGCAGCTGTTGCTTCATGCTGCAGCCGTGCCTCTGCCGCTACCATGGCCGTTGCAACCTCTTCTGAAGCGTTTGGCGCGCTTTTGTAATGACGGCGGCTCTAAATCTCATTTGCTCACATGACTTGATCTTTCAAATAATTTGTCACACCAATTTTATCATTTTCTGTGCATTCATAAGTTCTCGCGCTTCCCTAGACGGTGCATACTCTGCAAAGTCAGCTTTCAAACTCTACAAAGTCAATTGTCTGCTCTGAAAAGCCTGCTACCTATTCCTTAGAGCCTGGTGCCTACTCTGCAAAGTCATTTATCAATTTTGCCAGGTCGACTCCTCTAAACTGACTTGATCTTTCAGATAATTTGTCACACCAATTTTATTATTTTCTGTGCATTCACCAGTTCTTGCGCTTCCCCAGACAGTGCATACTCCGCAAAGTCACCTTTCAAACTCTACAAAGTCAATTGCCTGCTCTGAAAAGCCTGTTACCTATTCCTTAGAGCCTGGTGCATACTCTGCAAAGTCATTTACCAGTTTCGCCAGATTGACTCCTCTAAATTGGCGTTGTCTGATTGCCCTTTTGCATTGGCCTCATCTCAACTTGGCCGGCCGGCCTCCATAGCTGACTTCTCTCAGTTGGATAGCCTCTCTTACCGGCTTCTTGCTACCCGGTCGTTCGGCCTGTCGTCCTCTTGCAATCTTGTTGGCTTTGCCCTCGGCCTTGTCGGCTCTGCTATTGGCCCTGCCAGCTCCGCCCTTGACCCTGCCAGCAATTGTTTCTTCGATATTTGCCAACTTCGGCAAATCGGTCTCTTCGATCTTTGCTGCAACTAGTTTGCAACACTCTGAATTTTACATAAATCCTGTGCGATCTTTCAATAATACATCCGTTTGTTGAGCTATCCAAAAGGGAGTAGCTAAACCCAACAGTTTATTTCCGGAGTTAGAGTTAGAGTTATGTTTGTGGCAACATAACTACAAGGGTTTACTATATGTCAAAAATAGTACAAGTGATGAAATTACTCTAATTCAAGCTCCAAAGAGATGAGGAACCTAATCAAAATTTCTACCACTAAGCTAGCTATTATGGATATCTAACTTATCCAGTAAACACCAGTCTGTATACTTTCAATTAATTGCATTCATATCCTTCGGTAGGCAGGGGGATTGTTCCCTGCTCAATTACATGTGGGTTTCTATGATGTGATTAATGACTTTCAAATCTTTGATTCAATGTACTTTCTCTGAGTCATCATAGTCATGCATAATAATCCAATGTGCAGCTATCATTAGACCCAACCTCTCATGGTAAGCATTGAAATGAATGCATTCAACCAAATTCGTCATTCGCAACAAATGAATTATTAATTACTTCATCAATCTTCACCTTCATTAGTGTAAGTGCTGACGATCAAATCAATTTATATGGTTTCCCACAAAATTATAATTATGAAACATCATCCAATGGGACAACCGACAAAATCCAAACAAAATTTGAATTTCCCCCTTGAGATAGCCTTTTTCAATATATTTGTGAGATTTTTACTTGTGTGAACTTTTGGTAGAAAAAATTTCATTTTTCATCATCAATTTTCAAAGAAAATGATGCTGAATTTAAAAATGTTTCGTTTTCAAGTGATAAACCTGTTTTGTGGAGCGATACATAGGGTTTTAACTATCATTGAAAATCCACATGTTTCGATCTTCTTCAAGTTTGCCCAATAGTTTGACTCTCCAAATTAATTTTTCCTGACTTTGACTCTTATCATGTACTCGGCTTTGGCGGCGGATAGAGCAATTATTGATATCGTGTAATCACCAAACGATAGGTTCTCTGACAAGCATAAATACATATGTGATAGTCGAGCTACTACTGTGAAGGTTCTCTATAAAATCACTATCAACAAAATTATCTTAATCTTTATTGGCTGAAATTCTTTCAAAAATTAAGTCAAAATTTTGAGTGCTTTTTAAATTTCGTTTATTTAAACACATTCCAATGTGCTTTACCTGGATCTAACATGTAATGCTGATAATTTAGGTTGTGCATCTAAAAGAGTACAAACATGCGTAGCCTTATCCATGCCAAAATTTAAAAATTTTCCCAGCATGGAGGGCAGATTTTGTGATAGAAACAATTTACCTGCAGCACTATCTCATCAACCCGGAGTTTTCCTAGCAGCTTCCAAGTCTTTTATCTTAAATTCTTTATTTAATTGACACTTTAGAAATTTAATGTTAGAAACATTTTTGGTCACTATGAACATTTATCAACATATATTACTTATAAATGCATGAACCGTTGGGAAGCCCTCTAAAATACACACAACTGTATATTCCAAGTAAAATGGTATTTACCCATGAACTAATCGAAGCATTTATACCATCTAGAGGGATTTTTTCAACTTAAATATATCTTCTTCTCTTGAACCCCTCAAGCTAGTTACGTATCTTCTTCTCTAATCTCTGTGTTCAAATGCGGTTTTCATGTCTACTAGCTCAAGTTCTAGATCATGCAAAGCC
>JAODPA010007050.1:0-13809 GCA_025585075.1 Nepenthes mirabilis | reverse complement strand
TTGTATTGAGTCATAATTATTATTCAGCAGGTAATATATGATAATATGTTTTAATATATTATAGCGATATATCAATATTCGAACCTATCATTTGCGGGTGAGAAGCGACATTCGGTCCCGTGTATACGGTTATACGTATGACAGCTCATCTGTGATTATTGAATAGTAAAGTATGACCTTTACTTGTATAGGAATATACACAATTCAGGCTTTAATTATTCACTCATTTAGTTGATAAGGCCTATTGATCCTAATCCGTAAGAAAAATTAAATTTAAGTATGATTTCATAACTTAAATTGAGAAAGAATATGATAAAAATTCTAAAAATGCGTAAACTGAATTTTCTGCACAAGTCTTATAAAAATTCCATATTATTGTATCTGATCGTGATTTATAATTTTTTTGATACATTCTTAATGTTAATCATAAATGTTTATTTGTTATATTATATACTTTACTGAATTTTTGACTCATTCCATACTATTTTACTAATACCCTTAGATGAGATGCATGAGTTTTTGTTGGATGAACAGAAATAAAGATTGATGATATCCAAAGAGTTTAGTTTAGATTTCTATTAATATTTAATGTTGTACTATGATTTTCGGACAATAATTAATGCGTTTATTGTTATAATTTTAGCTTTATTTTCTGTTTCAGACGACAATAATTGATGATTATTTTATTTGGATAGCAATTGTACTAGTTAAGTCAAATATTCAGATATTGTTATTATGGGTTGCCAATGTGATATGTGGTTGTCCAACAGTTATGTATTTTATTTATGTAAATTTACATACTCTAATTTTATTATAGGTATTACTCTTTACGTAAGACCTGACATCACGATTGGGTTAGTGTTGAAGACACATGAGATGTTGCACTCATTTGGATCCTAGTGTATGATGTATCCATTTTATTGTAATAAATTGAGGTTTTGATATGAAGTACATGTCTGAATATTAATTAGAAAATACTTGGTTAATTAATAATTATTTAGTTAAGTATTAAATATGAGATCAAAATTTAAAACGTGACAACATAACTCAATGAAAAAATAAATGGAGATTCTTCTCTTAGATTTCATCTTCTAGTTCTTATTTGACTTTCTTGTATGAAAGGTTTTTCTATAATATTTTAACAAAAGAAATAACTTTAGTATGGAGTACTTGATTTTAACTTTCTAAAATTTGAATTGATTCTTTAATTTATATTAAATTTTCATTGATCCTTAATGGTTCATACTTAATAATCTAAAAAGGGTTGTAAACATATTTGCAAAGCATGGAGACAAGAAAAACACTGTAAATATTTCCTAGACTCGGAGGTATAAGTCAGCTCTTTGATCATCTCTAAAATCTTGAACAATTTAATAAAACTTGGCTGCAATTTTCCTTTTAATCCGAATCTAGAGACTCTCTTTGATGAAAATATCTTAAAAAATATATGATCTCCAGCTTTAAAACTTAACTTGATTCTCTTACGGTCCGTATAACTCCTTTGTCAGCTTTGAATAACTTGAAGTCAATCTCAAATCAAATGAATTTTATCCAATGTCTCTTAAATCACCTCTGACCCCAAAAGTCTTTGATCTTCAATTTCTTTCCAAAGAATTGGTAAATGACATCTTCTTCCATAGAGTTATTCAAAAAGTGCCATATTGATACTTGCCAAATTGTTATTATTGTAGGCAAACTCGGATAGTAATAAATAGTCATCTCAATTTTCATTTATTTTTAAAATAGATACTCTTAGCATATGGTTAAAATTTGAATTATTTGTTCTAACAATCTATTCATTTGTGAATGATATACCGTGTTAAACTTTAAATTGGTGCTCAGCAAAGTCTCTAAAAATTTGGATACAAATCTCAAATCTCGATCTGACACAATTAAAATGGAAATCCCATGAAGTCTTAATATTTTATTTATATGCGGTTTTGCCCAACGATCCCTTGATAATATCATCTAACCGTAATAAAATGAGCTGACTTAGTTAACCAATCAATGATCACCCATATTGTGTCACTTTTAATGTTCTTAGCAAATTTGTCACAAAATCTTTCATTATGTGCTTCAATTTCCAATTAGGAGTCGGTCTTGGTTGTAAAAGACATAGTAGCTTCTTATATTTGATCTTTACTTGTTGACAAATTATACACTTTCTCAATAAAAGTAGTCTGTATTTTCCTAAAATCAAATCGGATTTACTTTCTCATTTATTCACTTTATCCTTCTCTCTCTTTTTCTCTTATCTTTCATTATCTTCTTTTAATAATATGTAACAAATGAGCTGAAATCCACTTGAAAGGCTATTTATAATAGATTGGCCTATGTTTGTTAGTCAAACATGGATTAGGCACAAAGGATTCTTTATGCCCGTGCATGAATACCTAATACTCGTGTATCAAATGCCACTATTTTAGACTAAATATACAAAATTATATCTCATTCATACTTCAAATACAACAATTCTATCTAAAATATCATCATGTGTAGATTAAGCACATTTCAGGTGTCACTCGAGTTTAAACCATTTCAATTTAATACTAAATTTTAAATTTGAATTTTTATTTAATTTTGATTATTTATCAATTTATTTAGACTTAAATTTTTTAATAAATCTTGGTGTTTATATCTTATTAGTTCAGTAAAAATTGCATATAATACCTTTTAGATAAACTCATATCAAATGAAACTATACATGGTACATCACAAATTGGGCTTGTTTTATCTGTTTTGGCCATATTTTTGGTTTAATAATAGAAAATTTTGAGAGTTTTTAATAGAATTTGGTGGATTGTGCCCTAAACTTAAACCCAACCTAATAGGTACGTTAGTAATGGGCTAACCCAAGAAGGAGAAACGGCCCAGATCCACAATGGTCCATTAGCGCTTAGACGATCAACGCTAGCCATTGACCGATCGAAAGGCCAATGAGCTAGGAGAAGCCCAAAGAGCAGGACGGCCCACTTAGGTTAGGAACGGTCAACGCTTCAGTTGTTCGAGATCATGTGAGACGGTCTTCTTTCCTGATTTCTCGCTCTTCACAGAAGGCAATCTCCACTACAACAATCATCAGTAGATTCAACACGCATCCTTAAAGGAAGGCATCAGAATTCTTTCCCTGTCTGCTAAAAACATTAACGGTTACAAAATACAGAAAGAAGGCAATCAATTCAGCGACCGTTACCACCATAAGGACTTCACACCATAAAAGGTAATGATCTTAGTAGAGCGCAGGAATCAAACTCTTCTGCATAAGGAAGGCAGCCCAAGGTAGCACCTATAAAAGGCCGTGGAGTCTACACTCCAAGGGACGAAAAAAGATGCCTTCATTAATGCTACATTTCACGCATTCATTTTCCTACAAAAGCTCTCTGCAAAAAAGCTCACACGCTTCATACTGCAAACGCTCTCTCTCACTCTTTACTACTATGTTCCCAGCGAACACAGTGCTTAGAGTTAGCACTCCTCACGAGCTAACAAAGCCTCTCTCCACGGGAGCACTCACCTATCTCAAACACTCTCTGCATTCCCTTACATTTTTTACCTTTACATTCTTAATTCGAATGCTATTTGCTGATTTGAGTGTTTGTGGTGAGATAACATTCCGTCGTCACCTGATCTTTTATTCGTAGTTATGGTGTGTAAAATTCAAACTCAGTAGATGGAACAAGACTCAGACAACCGATTTGACCTGAATTTGTTCGAAATTTGAATCCAGGATGTATTATTGAAGCCGTCTGTGGGAAGCTTACAAAAAGCCAATCACCTTTTTTCACGATCTCTTTTAGTTTCACCTCTCATCAAATAGAATGGTGAATACAAGAGTGTAAACTAGCGGTCCCACTAGAGACATGACCACATTGACTAGAACCACTTTGCTGGTAACCAAGTCAACGGGGTGATCAATGGTGTACTAGTACCCTTTTCTCAGAACCTGGCGGAGCACATGAGCAGCATGAACAACATGCTCCAAATGCTCTACGCCCGCCAGGAGAATTTTTAGCGGGGGTCTCTACCCACGGCATTCCCTACTCCGGCCTCTAGGAAAGGAGGACAGAAGAAGAAGAAATTGGCCAAGAAAACCAAGAGGCCGACCAACACTCATACTCTGGAGGCCTCACATGCCCAGAGCCGATCAAGGCTCGAAGAACATTTGGGCAGTAGGATTCCGGAGAAGAGTCCATAACGGAAGGATCCTTGATACTCTCAGGCAAAAGTCTCCCCTCCGGCTCAAGAGGGAGCCTTTAGGATCGTTAGATCCGCTGGTGGTAGTAGCCGGCCGACTACTCGCCACATCAGAGAAAGAACGGAGTTGAGAACTTACCTCAACTCCAAAAGAACTTGTGATGCCATCCCCACAGATTCACGGGTAGAGAAGATCCTGAAACATGTGCTCAAAGATGATGAACATGCTATGGATCTGGACAGATCTCCTTTCATGGCACAGATCTTGAACCGTCCCATGTCGGCATAGTTTAAGATGCCAACTCTTGACTCTTACGATGGGAGCGTTGATCTAATGGATCATCTCAATCATTTTCGCACCATCTGAGTCTACAAGGGTTGGAGGACGCAGTCATGTGTCGCTACTTTCCTCTTACGCTGAGGGAAACAATCGCATCTGGTTCCAGCGTCTCCCATCACATTTGATCTGGAGCTTCCGAGAGCTCTCTGATCTCTTCTTGATGCAATATGCCTCCGGCCATCGAGAAGAGAAGAAACCTTGAAATCTCTCCCACATCAAGCAGAAGTAGGGAGAGAATCCATGAAAGTTCCTGGATCACTTCGTGGCAGAGGCGAGAAGAATCCCTAGGCTCACAGAGGAGATGAAACTTGGCAATTTCATCTCTACCTTAATGCATGAGGACTTCATTAGGCACCTGTCGCATAAAAATTTACAGACCTTTCGAGAGGTGGAATTTATCACCAGGGCTTACACAATAACAGAAGAGCCCAACGAGACTAAGCGTCCTGAGCAGACCGAACAGCCTTGCTCTTTTCCAACTATGGGAAAGAGGAAGCACAACAGTGGTGATCACTCCCACCGAAAGCAGCACAGGACCAGAGTACTAGAGTGAAGATATTACCAGCCGATCAACCTGATACCCCTAACTGATACACGCTCCAATGTCCTCATGCAGATCTGTGGAAAGAAATTCCTTAAGTGGTCAAAACCACTTAAGAAAGTAGAGGAAGAAAATCCAACTAAGTATTGCGATTTTTATTAATCACTCGGACACTCCACGGAGGATTGTAAGGCACTTCAGCGGGAGATCGAGGAGTTGATCCGTAGGGGCCACCTCACTAGGTTCGTTAGGAACCCAAGGCAAAGCTCCGGTGCCTCAGGAGAGGAAGGACCAGAGCCTTCCCCACCACGGAACCAGGTCGCGGCTGGAATGGTCAATATAATCACAACCTGACTGGCCAAAATTCCAACGAATCACAAGGAGCAACAGACTGGGCAGAAAAAACAGCGCACAAAAGATAATGCCATTAGCTTTAACGACAATGACTTGAGCCATGTAATCTCCCCCATGTAGATCCTATTGTTGTATCCATGCTCGTTTTGGACGGTAGTATTAACTACCAACTGAAATGAATTTTCATTGATAATGAAAGTTCTCACAATTTACTTTATCTTGATGTATTTTTTAAACTTGGTTTAAAACAGAGTTAGTTAAAACCTGTCGAAGGCCCGCTCTATGGCCTTGACAACGAACCAATAGCTGTCCAAGGAACGATCCAGTCAGAGGTCACCCTGGGCACGTACCCAAGAACGGTGAGTCATATACTCATTTTCTTGATCGTCGACCTACCTTCCGTGTACAACGCGATTCTAGGCCACTCGTGCCTAACAACATTCGGAGCCGTCACTTCAGTACCACACCTCAAGATGAAATTTCCAACAACCTGCGGTATTGGTGAAGTGTTGGGTGACCAAATCATTGGGAGGACATCCTACATGTCCCAGATCGCTCCAAGTGGCAGCACAAAGGTTGCAGGAGAGCTTGACCATCGAGATGAAGCATTCCTACAACAAGCATAGTCTGATGAAGCTAGTGATCTAATCCAACTGAATCTAGAGGACCTGAAGAGGTGCGTGCAGATAGGGGGCTCACTCACCGGGACACTGCGCGACAAGCTGATCACATTGTTACAACAGAATACTGACATCTTCACATTGACATCTGCTAACATGCTTGGAATTTCGAACGGAGTAATGGTTCACAAGCTGGATCTCAATCCTGACCATGAGCCCATTAGGCAGAAGCAGATGAACCACTCCATGAAAAAGTTGATTGCTATCTGAGAGAAAGTAAAGAAACTGTTAAACGCTGATTTCATCAAAGAAGTCCAACAATCAGGTTGGCTTTCCAACGTCATTGTGGTAAAGAAAAGCAACGGAAAATGGCAAATGTGCATTGACTTCACCAACGTAAACAAAGCCTACCCAAAAGACAACTTCCTTTTACCCAAAATCAACCTGTTGGTGGACTAAACATTCGAACATAAGCTGCTGAGCTTCATGGACGAGTGCTCGGGCTACAATCAGATCCGAATGAGCTCAGAAGATAAGGAGCACACTTCGTTAATGATAGATCAAGGCACTTACTGCTACAAGATAATGCTCATTGGTCTAAAGAACACGGGTGCCACTTACTAGCGGTTCGTGAACAAGATATTCGAAAAGCAGATCGGCCATAATATGGAGGTGTACGTCGACGACATGCTCATCAAGAGCAAGATCACCAACGACCATATTCGTAATCTAGCTGAATCCTTCGAGGTGCTCCGCCCACATCAAATGAAACTGAATCCTTCTAAGTGCGTATTTAGAGTATCCTTAGGTAAGTTTTTGGGTTTCATCATCTCTCAACGAGGGATCGAAGCAAACCCGAAGAAGATCAAGGCCCTCATGGATATGACTCCGCCGCGGAATGTTAAAGATGTCCAAAGGCTAACTGGACGACTGGCAATTTTGTCCTGCTTCTTGGCCAAGTCGGGGGGTAAATACCAGCCTTTCTTCAAGGCTTTGAGGGGAATAAAAGCAAATGGGTTCCAATGGACTGTAGAATGCCAGACAGCCTTCAACGAGTTGAAATAGTACTTGGCCAGTCCGCCGTTGCTGATATCACCCAAGGACGGAGAGAACCTATACCTCTACCTGGCAACGTCAGAGGTGGCTGTCAACTCTGTCCTCATAAGCCAAGACTCCGACTCTCAGCAGCTTGTCTACTATGTGAGCAAGTTGTTAACCGGCGCAAAGACGTGCTAACCACATGCAGAAAAGTTAGCCTTGGCACTTATCTTCTTCGCCCAAAAACTGAGACCTTCCTTCCAAGCTCATCGCGTGATAGTCCTGGTAGACCAGCCTCCGAAGAGTATTCTGCAGAAACCCGATATTTTTGGATGGTTGGTAAAGTGGGTTATCGAATTGGGAGAGTTCGACATTGAATTTTAGCCCAGGCCAGCCATCAAAGGGTAGGCTCTGGTCGACTTCATCATCGAAACCACGACCCCAATTCCTGATGAACAGCCCACTGAGGACGTAGGACTATAATGCATTCTCAACGTAGACAGATTGTCTACGGACTCAAGCAGTGGTGTCGAAGTGGTCTTGATGACCCCTGATGGGTTTGAGGTGAAGTACTTCCTTAGACTCGACTTTTCGACTACCAATAATGTTGCCGAATATGAAGCCCTGTTAGGTGGGCTAAGACTAGCAAAAGAATGCTATGCCAGACGATTGACTATCTACAACGATTCTAAGCTAGTCGTTAACCAGGTAAACGGGAGCTTCGAGACGTGCAACCCTCACTTAGCCAAATACTTAGTTAAGGAGAAGGACGTCATTTGGAGATTTGATAAGCTAGACCTAATCCATGTCCCTAGAACTAAAAACTGGAAGGCCAACCAACTCGCCAGGGTAGTAGCTGCCGAAAACCCAGAACAGTACTAGAGGGACTAGCGGGAGGTCTTGAGCACTCCCAGCACGGAGGAGCAAGGAGCAATGCAAATCTCTGACGCGAAAAGCTGGATGACACCTTACTACAGGAACCTAGCGAACGGAGCACTGCCAGACAACACGGACCAAGCTAAGTGGATCAAGAAGATGGCCGGCTGGTATACCATGGTCGATGGACGGTTATATCGCTGTGGCTACTCAATTCCATATTTCAGGTGTTTAACTCCCGAGGAGGCAGACTACGCCTTGAGTAAAGTCCACATTGGGATCTGCGAGTCACACATCGATGGCAAAAACCTAGCATTCAAAATTATGCACCGGGGATATTATTGATCAATGATGAAGAAAGATGCCCTCGACTTCATGAAGAAGTGTGAAAATTGTCAACTCCATAGTAATCTTCACTATCAACTGCCTACTAAATTGAGGACTTTCAAGCTCCTTGGCTTTTCGTGCAATGGGAGTTCAATATTCTTGGCCCATTTTTCATTATTACTTTCACCATCATATTCTCGGCCTTTCGCACAATCGACTACTTCACCAAGTGGGTTGAAGCCGCCCCGCTGGCCAAGATCACAGAGTACAATGCTTTAAAATTCGTCTGCCAAAGCATCAGATTTAGTGTTCCTGAGGTCATAGTGACTGACAATGGAATCCAATTCTCTGAAAAATACTTCATCAAGTATTACACCAGTCTTGGCATCAGATTTGTCCATATTTCGGTAGCATACCCACAAGCTAATGGACAGGTGGAGTTCACAAATCGCACGCTACTCCACAATCTGAAGACAAAGTTGGAGGACGCAATGGGCTCTTGGGTCGACGATCTGCCCTCCATCCTATGGTCTTACTGGCAACTTCAAAGGAACCGACTCGCGAAACGCCCTTAAATTTTTACTACGGGACTGTAGCAGTAATTTTGGTTGAACACAGGTAGGTCATCGATATGTATACTTGAACATCTTGTTTATCATTAATAAATGAACATATTTTTCTTTCTTATTTGCACTGTGTTCTTTTCTCTTCCATATGCATGTGTGTTTGCTTGTAGGGTTATATGATCTAGGCTGCCCTTAAATCGGGCGGGTTTTCACCCGCTCGTTATTAAATCCTTGTTATCTAAGCAACCCATAAGTGGTCGTAACTAAACGCTGGTAATCCAGGTAGCCCATAAGCGGTCGTAACTAAATCCTGGTCATCTTGGTGGCCCATAATCGGTCATAACTAAATCTTGGTCATCCAGGTGGCCTATTGACAGTCGAATTAAACCCTAGTCATCCATGCGGCCTACAAGCAGTCGAATTAAACCTTGGTTAATCAAATGGCCCTTACATACCAAAAAAAAAGGTTAATCAAATGTCCCATTCATGGTCAAAATTTTAGTGGGCTTAAATAGTACACGTGACGACCTCCAACTCAAGGAGATAGCGTGACAGTCAGCGATGGTCGATAGGAACAGAAGCGCTCCGTTCAAAAGCCGGCTGCCCAAGTTCACACATGGGCAATGCCTCCAAGTCTACTCACGAGTGAAGAATAGGCTTGATCTAACAATAGGGTCCACCTTGATGTCTTCTACTAGACTTAAGTCCATTAGAGAGAGCCACTAACATCTCAAGAAAGGCGAATGACCAACTTGCGCAACGCATTAAGTTGGCCGAACAATGTTACAACAAAAATTGAGAAATGGCTACAAAGGCAAAGATGCAAAATATCAGTAAAATGATCATTTTATTGATTGTGATCCTTCATAATTACCACATTTTCAACAAAAGTAAGAGTACAAAATCTACAGGGGAGCGGAGCGCCCAGGAGGAGGCGGTGATGGTTCCTGACCACTTCGGGGCTATCCCGTGAGGCTCTTGCGATGTTGGGTAGACCGGTTTGCTGGGCCAAGAAACTCCACTAAAACATTATGGTCAATCAACCATACAATACGATGATTGAGGTTGACACCTTCCCAGACCCATGCCCACAGCATCTCGAAAATCTCATGGGGACGTATGCGAGTTGCCAACTCATTTTCCAACGACATTAACTGTCCTGAGAGCTAATCAATGCACCTCACCACCCGATCAACTCCCTCTCTTAGCTTGGCATTCTCTTCTTTCAACCCCATGTTTTCCTCCTCCAGGCTCAACAATATGGTCTGTAGGGTGGTGTATCATCCAAGTGTTCTGCTTTGAGTAGCTCTATCTCCTTCTCGAGCCAGGCGATCTCTCTGTCGTCATCAGAGATTACCAGGTCTTTTTGGCACTGCACCTTGCTAACCACGCCGATAACTTTCTCATCTTGCAAAGGCAAAAAACATTAGGTAACAACAACGGATAAGAAAAGGAGAAGGAAAGTTGCGAACGTTTACCTAACAGACTCGGCGCTCTGGCCTCACTAGTCTGCTGCGAGACCTAGGCTCTAGCGGCGGAGGACTGGAAACAAGAATCTCACGAGCAGGCCCAGCAATGGCCTCCGCTACAGACTCATTCGGCAACTCCATCGTAAGCTCTACCGCCTCAATAGGATCTCCGGCAGCTGGCTCCACCGATGCAATATGTGGCTCCAAAATTGGCTACTGTAGTTTAGTCTGCAGCTCCACAATTTGTGCCTTAACAACTGGCTCCAGCAGCTCAGCCGGCGGCTCAGCAAATGGCTCCCGCGGCTCAGCTCGTGGCTCACCAACTAGCTCCATCATCTCAGCCGGTGACTCAAAAGTCGGCTCCTCAGGCTCATGTTGTTGCTCCGGTGCCGGCTTGCCAACACAGACTGTGCCAAAACAACAGTGCTTCTCACTCTAATGCACAACATGGCATCATACTCCTTTAGAGCCAACTCAGCTTCGACTCCTGAGCCGCCACCCATTCCTACAAGGCACTCAGCGGCCACGTAATATGGCCCAGAGGATGACGAAGAAGGCTTTACCGTTGCAGCTCTCTTTTGCTTTGGACTAGTGGGAGCAGTGTCAAGGGAAGGTACGCCGGCATCACCAACGATCATAGCTCCGGCCTTCCTCTTCCTTTGCGAGGCCTTCGGCGAAGGAGTCCTGAACTTTTGGACTGGATAAGGAGGTCCCCAATGTGCTCTTCTAGCTTACTCTCAAGAAACCAAGTGATCTTTCCTAAAGTCATCAGGGTTCTCCATCACAAGCTCCAATAGCTTTACCATGGCGGCGATCTCTGCCTTCTTCGGCGTCCTGGAGAAGGTCTTTGGAACCTTGCCCTAGTCCCGAAATAAGGGCAACGTCTCACCAACGTGGACGAAGAAGAAGCGATCTTCCAATTCTTCAGCGAGTCGTAGATGGCATCATTGATTAGAAGGTCTCTATGGGACAGATAAATCCAATCCCCACTTTGTGTAAAGTGAAACATCACCCTGACGATATCTACTGTCATCATATGGGAGTGATGGCACATGAAAATGCATAGAGAACAAAGATATCGTACGACATTAGCATGGAACCGAAGAGCTGCGACGATGTCAAGCAGTTCTTGAGGAACTGGGAGATGAAACCCACTCCTCAGGTAAGCCTCGTAAACAGTGATACAACCCTCATGAGGAAAACAAGCCCTATCCAGCTTGTCAGGCACCGCCAGAACGATCTTCTGTGGAATGTTAAACTCCACATATAACTCTCTAACCTCACCAACTGTGAGCACAGAATCAATTTCCATAACAGAATGGGCCATGAGAATGGAAGCAAGAAGGGAGCACAACACGTAGAATTTTTCAGGAAGAAAAGTTCAAGGAAAGCGTGGGAAGTTTAAAAAGTAATGGACGAACCACTTAAAGTAATGTGAACGCCGGAGAAGATGAACCGTCTCGTAAACGTGTGCCCATCATTGCTGACACATGTCACTTCTTGAACGGGTGCAGTCGAATCAGATCCTCTGACATATTAATTACCGAGATTGCAAATTCACTAGATGCAGACGCGTAGCAAACTTTTCAGCTGACATGCCGGCAGTATGATGGCGTGTTATTTCAAACTCCTACTTCCTTAGAAGTTTTCTGGATTTTGGCTTAGACGGTCAACAAATCAGGTTAACACTTCTTTAGAAGTTCTCTGAATTTTGGACCAGACGGTCAACAAATCTTGTTAATGCTTCCTTTAGTCAGCTCTTCAGATTTTGACCTAGACGGTCAACGAATTCGGTCAATACTTCCTTCAGCCAACGCTCTGGATTTTAGCCTAGACGGTCAATGAATTCGGTCAACGTTTCCTTCAGTCAGTTCTCCAGATTTTGGCCTACATAGTTAACGAATCCGGTCAACGCTTTCTTAGGCTAGCTCTCTGAAATTTGGCTTAGACGATCAACAAATTCAATCAACGCTTACTAACGATTACAGAATATAGAAGGAAGGCAATTAATTCAGCGACCGTTACTGCCATAAAGGTCCACGCCAGTAAAGGCAGCGATCCCAATAGAATGCGAGAATCAAACTCTTATGCACAAGGAAGACAGCCCAAGACAGCGCATATAAAAGGCCATGAAGTCCACAATCCAAGGGACAAAAATGACACCTTAATTAATGCTACATTTCACGCATTTACTTGCCCACAAAAGCTCTCCGCAGAAAGGCTCACACGCTTTATATTGCAATTGCTCTCTCTCTCACTCTTTGCCATTGCGTTCTCAACGAATACAGTGCTTAGAGTCAGCGTTCATCATGAGCCAACAAAGCCTCTCTCCACGAGAGTACTAACCCATCTCAAACATAATCTACATTCCCTTGCATTTTCTACCTTTACTTTCTTAATTTGAAAGCTGTTTGTTGATTTGAGCGTCAGAGTATTTTCGGTTGGATAACCTTCCGGTGTCATTTAACCTCTTATTCGTCGTTGTGGTGTGTAGGATCAAAACTCAGTGAACGGAGCAGGATTCAAACAACCGACTTGACCCGAATCTGTCTTAAACTTGAATTCAGGACGCATCACAACCCATATTTAACCGAAACATTATCATACACATTCCCTTTATTTTCCTAAGTTCTCAAGCAGCATCTACTTCTTTCGACTACTTGGACTCGATGGTTGGACTTGTTCTCTCAATTAGTAGCCAGCATGCACTAGTCACGGGTAACCTATCCTTGCCATTGTTCTCTTATCTGCCAAACTACTTCTGCTTTGCCTATCCAATTATCGCTGAAGACTAACAACCATTTGATGAGAGACTTGAAACTTTGGAAAAGACACGAGATTTTTGTTGTTTTTTGGAATATGATTTTAGAAAATATTTACTTTCTTACTTAATAGTTAAATAATTTTTTTTTTCAAATGTCTATAACCTAAACTATGGTTCAATAATTGTGATATTAATGGTTATCTGTGAACTATTTCATTAACATAATTAGTTATCAATTATGTTAATATTACCAAAATTTTCATTTTTTCCACTTTAAGGGAAAAAAAACCTAAAAGGGTTCTGGTTCAATTTGTTTTTAGACATTACCTAACAATTAAATATTTTTCCAATTCGGACATCTAGTTTAAATTATTTGATTGAGTTTTAATTTGACTATTTCAACCCCAGGTCTCAGCCATTCCCATTCATATCTCTCCTCACCGTACTCCTTTTCAATCACGAGGTTTGAATTGATTGCCTCAGGGTTAGATATGGAATTTAATTAATTGAATTTTATCCTATTTATTGACATTACATAAATTGGTTAGTGAAAATGGTTAGGTAAAGAAGAAAACTGTAAGTCTTTAAAGACTTAGAACAACGAAAATTGACCACGAAAGGTAATATTGACTCTTAACAATATATTTGTGGTTAAACATTGTGAATTTTCTTATACTCATATTAAATAATATACTATGAAAGTCAAAATATTGAAATTTT
>JAODPA010007028.1:0-13812 GCA_025585075.1 Nepenthes mirabilis | reverse complement strand
TTAGGGTTATGTTATCATTGACGGAGGTTATTCAATGGAGAATAATCCGTTCCGTCACAAAACTGCTGAGTGTCATATCTCATGATCTTTCCATTCAGTCCACGCGCATTCCAATAAGCAATACTAATCATGGGTTCTTGCTACTCTACATCTGATCGAGTTCCCTAACTAGATGATCACCTGGATCTAGCAGTGCATCACAACAACGTCGTATTCCATCAACATTAATGGCAAATCGGTAGGTTTTTTCAAAGGTACCAAAGGCCTGTGGCAGGGTGACCCCCTATCGCCTTATCTATTGGTCTTGGCCATGAAAGGCCTCAATGGTACAATAGAAATGAAAGCTCGGCATATTAAATGATTCCAATTCCATTGGAAATGAAAGGACACACGAATGGTAATGCTTGCATTCGCGGACAACCTACTGCCCTTTTCTAAGGTAGACCCTATATCTACTAGAATTTTACATGAGTGCCTTCAGGAATTTCAGATTCTATCTGGCCTTATGGCGAACGAAGATAAGAGCGAGGTATTTGTATGCACAGGCAATCCCAACCAAGCTAATGAAATCATAAGCATCCTTGGAGATAAAAAAGGGCTACTCCTAGTTAGATATTTGGGAGTGCTGCTTATTACTTCTCGTTTGATGGTCAAGGACTACCATCCCCTTATTAATAGAATCAAGAAGGGGTTGCATCCTAGAAGAACAAATGGCTATCATTTGGAGGGCACTTATTGTAATGATCCAGCTTCTGAAGCATAGAAATTCCCAGTCATCGAGTCAAAATAATCAAAGGATCGAGGAAAAACTAAAGATTATCCGGTCAACTGCATTGACCGGAAAATCTAATAAGAAGTTCCAAACCGGCCTTAGAGCATTAAGGCCGGAGTACATTGTGTGAAGTGAGGCCGAAGTGGCCTGACGACCGGAGTGGCCTTTGTGTGAGGAAAAAGAAGTCTGTCTTCTCTTAGTGTAAAAGAAGTCCGTCCTCCCTTAGTGTAAAAGCAGTCCGGCCATTCACTTAAGCTGAAATCAAGTCCGGCCTGGTGTGTTGGTAAAACCGGAGTAGAATTATGGGTGCAAGTAGAATAAAATCCGAAGTTTAAGAAAAGGTGATGGACAGAGTGAATAATAAGAAGAATTTGACCGAAATTGGAGATGTTGACCAGGTTCAAAGGAGTTGGCTGGATTTGAGGGTATTACGTTGATCGGCTTTAAGTAGAAAAGTTGACCGGATTCAAAGACATTGACCAGAGTGGAAGAGTTGACCGGATTTGAAGATGTTGACCGGAATTGGAGAGTCGACCGGTAGCATTGGCAATAAATAAGGAGCAGTTGGCCGGAATAGATACAACTAAAGACAAAAGTAAACTTTAGTTAGAATCCAACTAGGCGGCGACCAAATAGAGTAGGTAAACCAACCTGATTACTCCACCTACCCGCCTGAAAAGAATTACCTAACCCTGAAAAGAATTACCGAGCAAGTAACCTACCTCTACTTACCCACCTGCTCTCTCCTCTTTATATATCGGACTCTAGTTGAGGGGTAGTGTGAGTTTCTGGCCCCAAGGAAGAATAAGGGAGTGAAGGAGAGAGTTCCAAGACGGTAAAAACCGACTGTCAGGCAAGAAGGGAAGAATTTTGAGTCAGCCCGTCAGGCAAGTGTACCTCGGACGCCGTTTTTAAGTTCACGCTTTAAGAATTTTGCAAGTTACTTCAGACGCTGTTTTTAAATTCATGCTTTAAGTATATTACAAGTGTACTCTGCCTTGCTTTTAAGCTCATGTTTTGAGAATATTGAAGTGTACTCTATTTTGAAGTTCATGCTTTACTGCACGTGTACTCTGTTTTTAAGTTCCTGCTTTCTGCATTGAATATCCACCTTCTGCAATGTAATATAAACTCCGTCCTTAAAATGAACTCCAGCTTTAAAGGGGAAATGAACTCCGGCTTCTTGAGTACTCTGTCCTTTGAGTAAAAAGCAGTCCGTCTAAAAAGTACTCCGTCCTTGAGTAAAAAGCACTCCGTCCCCCCTGAGAGAAAAGCACTCTGTCCCCCTGAGTGAAAAGCTCTCCGTCCCTTTTAATGAAAAGCACTCCACCCAAAAGGCAGTCGTCCGAAGGACACTCCGTCCAAAAGACACTGCTCCAAAAAGCCCTCCGGCCTCTTTTAAAAAGAACTCCGGCCTTAAAGGGAAAAAGAACTATGGCTTTAAATGAACTCCGGCCTCAATGTAAAATACACTCCGGCTCTTAAGTTGGTTCACTCCGGCCTTTATGAAAGAAAGAACTCCGACTTTAGGAAGAAAACGAACTCCGATTTTTAAGAAGAAAATGCACTCCGGTTTTTAAGAAGAAAATGCACTCCGATTTTTAAGAAGAAAATGCACTCCGGTTTTTAAGAAGGAAATACACTCCGTCCTGTTAATGAAAAGCACTCCGTCCTGTTAATGAAAAGCACTCCGTCCCTGTTAATGAAAAGCACTCCGTCCTGTTAATGAAAAGTACTCCGTCCTATTAATGGAAAGAGCTCTGTCCTTTTGAAAGTACTTCGTCCAAAAAGAGCTTTGTCCTTTTAAAAAAGTACTCCGTCCAAACTTTCTGAAGTCCGGCATTTTGAAGAAAATGAACTCCGGCCTTAATGTGAAATGAACTCCGGCTTTTTAAATTTATGCACTCCGGCCCTTCCTTGATAAAAATCTAAATCGGCCCCAAGTATAATTGTTTCCGAAAATATGTACCAGTGTCGAGGAAATTGTGTTGTCAAAGTTTTATTTCGAAAATGGGATTTTTGATAAAGAGATGATTTCCGTTACAGTTATTTTGGGACCCGAGACTGACTACAGTCCAGGTAAGTTCTTGGGTGAGACCTTAGAACTTACGGTGGTAATTGAGGATAGCTCTGTCCATGGAGCGATTTATGGTCTGCCCTGTCCTCAAGGGCGTTAAGCCAGGAGGAACATAGACCGACCTTCGGGTGGCACACAGTATAGATATCCCTCGAGATGGGATATATATGACATGATAGGCCTTGGATTGTGTGGATTGAGCACAATCTATCCTCGATCATTCACCCCTTCCGCTAGTAGGGTACACTGGCAGGGTCTAAAATTGTTAAGATATGTCATAGTAAAAGATGAAAATGTATTGTACAGTAAAAAGATGATAGAGTATCATCTGATAAAAAGATGATAATGAATCGCATACAGTGAAAAGATGTCAATGAACAGTATAGAGTATTATTTTCAATTTTACCATGCATCAATAAAGTTTTTATTTTACAGTCTATAGTACGATTTATGAAGCATGAGATTTAATATCGTTATAGTATGTCTTTACTGTTTTTCCAGATTATGTTTTAAACGTTCTGGTTCTGCATGGTTTTATGATCATTTTGACATAACCGTTTTACAGTTCATATGCATGTACCTTACTGGGCCTCAACTCACTGTTTTATGTTTTTCCCCCACAGATGAAGCTTTAGAGCTTGTCTGAAGGATTATTAAAGACCTCGGAAGCTTAATTTGAAGAAATATTATTATAATGACTTGATGGACTTCTATAGTTAAAGATCTTTGGCTATGTACTCGGAAATGAATATTTTGGAATGAATATGAATGCTTCCGCAAGTGTTAGAATAACTTCCGCTATACTTATTATGGTTAAAAGTATATGGGTCCTAGATGGCTTCTGTGATCCTGTGTTGCACCCAACTGGTTTAGTTTGGGTTTTCAATTGTGTTACGAATGACGGAATAATAAAAAAAAAGTCCGTTCCATCACACTTATAGCTTATTACCTCTATCTTGTCGTCCATTCATCTTTCCAGGGCATCTATTTTCATTCTTACTAAAGCTCTCCTGAAGGAGATTGAGAGGATCATTCGGAGATTCCTGTGGCATGGGAATATTGAAGGGAAGACTTCGGCTAAAGTGGCGTGGGATGAGGTTTGCTCCCCTAAGACAGATGGTGGTCTGGGTATTAAAAACCTGCAAGCGTCAAACAAGGCTCTTATTTGCCGCCCACTATGGAGAATCATCACCAACAATCCTAAGTCCATTTTGTGACGGAACAGATTTTTTTTTTGATTCCGTCATTCATAATACAATTAAAAATCCAACTATACTAATTGGGTGCAACACAGGATCACAGATGCCATCTAGGACCCATATATTTTTAACCATAATAAGTATAGCGGAAGTTATTCTAACACTTGCGGAAGCATTCATATTCATTCCAAAATATTAATTTCCGAGTACATAGCCAAAATGTTTAACCATAGAAGTCCATCAGGTCATTATAATAATATTTTTCCAAAATAAGCTTCCGAGGTCTTTAATCCTTCAGACAAGCTCTCATCACTCTAACTCGTCAAGCACAAGCTCTAAAACTTCATATGTGGAGAAAAAATATAAAACAGTGAGTCGATGCTCAGCAAGGTACATGCACATGGGTAGTAAAACGATGATGCAAAATGATCATGTAACCGTGGAAAAACAGAACGGAAATCAGAATGTAAACATGCTTGACATATTATACTTCGGAATCAGGAATCATTAGTCAGAAATCGGTAATCAGTAACCATTATAATTCAGAAAACAGCATCAGAAACTTCTCTTCTATTCAAAACAATGGAACAGAAATCAGTACAATAATAACGGTACAGAACACGGTACAGAACAGAACAGAATCAGAACAGAACAGTATCTAAACAGAACAGTATAGACCCTACCAGTATCCCCTACTGGATTAGGGAGCGAATAATCGAGGATAGATTGTGTTCACTCCACACAATCTAAGGCCAGTAACAAAAGTTTCCCATCTTGAGGGAATCAGAACAGAGTGCCTCCCGAAGGCAGGATGATAACAGAAGTATCCCATCTCGAGAAAATCAGAACAGAGTGCCTCCCGAAGGCAGGCCAGTAATAGAAGTATCCCATCTCGAGGGAATCAGAAACAGAGTGCCTCCCGAAGGCAGGCTGGAACAGAAGTATCCCATCTCGAGGGATCAGAACAGAGTGCCTCTCGAAGGCAGGCCAGAACAGAAGTATCCCATCTCAAGGAATCAGAACAGAGTGCCTCCCGAAGGAAGGCCGATAACAGAAGTATCCCACCTCGAGGGAATCAGAACAGAGTGCCTCCCGAAGGCAGGCCGGTAACAGAAGTATCCCATCTCAAGGGAATTAGAACAGAGTGCCTCCCGAAGGCAGGCTGGTAACAGAAGTATTCCATCTCGAGGGAATCAGAACAAAGTGCCTCTCGAAGGCAGGCCGGTAACAAAAGTATCCCAACTCGAGGGATCAGAACAGAGTGCCTCCCGAAGGCAGGCCGATAACAGAAGTATCCCATCTCGAGGGAATCAGAACAAAGTACCTCTCGAAGGCAGGCTGGAACAGAAGTATCCCATCTCGAGGAAATTAGAACAGAGTGCCTCCCGAAGGCAGGCCGGAACAAAATCCTTCTGTCCGTAACGCCCCGAGGGCAGGGCGGACCACAAATAATTCCATGGACAGAGTTATCCCCGATTACTACCGAAAGGTCCTAAGGCATGCTGGAGAACCTATCCGGACTGTAGTGAGTCCAGGGTCCAAAATAACAGAAATAGAAGTACTTCCTTTTTAAAAGCCATTTTCAATAAAGCCGGAGTTCATTTTCAGTTCGGAGTCGGAATTCATTTTGACAGAAATCGGAGTTCTTTATTGACAAAGCCGGAGTTCAAGAAAGGCCGAAATTCTTTTTCTTCAAAATACCGGACTTCAGAAAGCTTGGATAGAGTACTTTCAAAAGGGCGGAGCTCTTTTTTGACGGAGTACTTTTCACTAATGGGACAGAGTACTTTTTACTCAAAAGGACGGAGTGCTTTTTATTAACAGGATGGAGAGCTTTTTCATTAACAGGACGGAGTGCTTTTCATTAATAGGGACGGAGTGCTTCTCATTAACAGGACGAAGTGATTTTCATTAACAGGACGGAATGTTTTTCATTAACAGGACGGAGAGCTTTTTATTAACAGGATGGAGTGCTTTTCATTTACAGGACGGAGTGCTTTTCATTAACAGGGACGGAGTGCTTTTTACTCAAAGGGACAGAGTGCTTTTAAAAGCCAAGGTTTCATAAATTCGGAGTGCTGTATATTTAAAGGACGGACTGCTTTTCTACTCAAGGGACGGAGTGCTTTTTATTAACAAGACAGAGAGCTTTTTCATTAACAGGACGGAGTGCTTTTCCTTCTTAAAAACCGGAGTAATTTTCTTCTTAAAAACCGGAGTTCGTTTTCTTCTTAAAAACCGGAGTTCGTTTTCTTCTTAAAGCCGGAGTTTGTTTTCTTCTTAAAGCCGAAGTTTTGGAGTGCATAAACTTAAAAGCCGGAGTTCTTTCTAGATTAAGGGCCGGAGTGAACTAACTTAAAAGCCAGAATTCTTTATAAAAGAGGCCGGAGTGCTTTTTGGACGGAGTGCCTTTTGGACGGAGTGCCCTTTGGACGGAGTGCCTTTTGGATGGAGAGCTTTTCAGACGGAGTACTTTTCGCTCAAAGGGACGGAGAGCTTTTCACTCAGGGGGATGGAGTGCTTTTTACTCAAGGGGACGGAGTACTTTTTACTCAAGGACGGAGTACTTTTCAGACGTACTGCTTTTTACTCAAAGGGGACGGAATGCTTTTTACTCAAGGAGATGGAGTGCTTTTTACTCAAGGACGGAGTACTCCAGAAGCCGGAGTTCATTTCCCCTTTAAAGCCGGAGTTCATTTTAAGGACGGAGTTCATTAAAAGCCGTTCATTTCACATTAAGGCCAGAGTTCATTAAAAGCCGGAGTTCTTTTCTTTCTTAAAAACCGGAGTGCTTTTCCCTCTTAAAAACCGGAGTACATTTTCCTCTTCAAAACCGGAGTGCATTCTCTTCTTAAAAACCGGAGTGCGTATTTCTTTAAAACCGGAGTTCTTTCTAGATTAAGGCCAGAATTCATTTTCTCAAAGGACGGAGCTTGTTTTCTCGAAGGACGGAGCTCGTTTTCTCAAAGGACGGAGTTCATTCTCTCAAAAGACGGAGTTCATTTTACATTACAGGCGGTGGATTTTCAATGCAGAAAGCAGGAATTTTAAAATAGAGCATGAACTTCAAAACAGAGTACACTTCAATATTCTCAAAACATGAGCTTAAAAGCAGAGCAGAGTACACTAGCAATATACTTAAAGCATGAACTTAAAAACAGCGTCCGAAGTAACTTGCAATATTCTTAAAGCGTGAACTTAAAAACGGCGTCCGATGTACACTTGCCTGAGAGTTGATTCCTAGATTTTTACCGTCTTGAAGTTTTCTCCCCGTCACTCTCTTCATTTCGCTTGCCTGACTGTCCACTCTAGCTGCCTCAAAGTTCTTCCCTTCTTCTTCGCTCCTTATTCTCCTTGGCGCCAAAAACTCACACTACCCCTCAACTACAATCCGATATATAAAGAGGAGGGAGCAGGTGGGTAAATGGAGGTAGGTTACTTGCTCGGTAACTCTTTTCAGGATTAGGTAATTCTTTTCAGGGGGTAGGTGGAGTAATCAGGTTGGTTTACCTACTCTATTTGGTCGCCGACTAGTTGAATTATAACTAAAGTTTACTTGTCTTTCGTTCTATTAATTTATTCCGGCCAACTGCTCCTTATTTATTGCCAATGCTGCCGACCAACTACTCCTTACTTGTGATTCTTGGAGGACGGAGTGTTTCACGCTCTCTTTCGGGACGGAGTGACTTGATAATCTGAAGTGGCTATATGAGTCCGGAGTGCCTTTTATTCGGACTGCGTTTCTTAAATCCAGACGGCTTTGTTGTACGGAGTGATTTTTGTTGGACGAAGTGAATTATGTTGGACGGAGTGGCTCTGTTGGATGGGCCAATCTCTATTAGACGGAGTAGCTTTGTTGTTGCATCCGGAGTGTATTTTGTTCACTTCTGACTGGGGTGGCCTTTTGCGATGAGGATCAGTTGCTTAAGGTTTTGATTCCGGAGTTCTGGGAGGCCATAGTGTTTTTGCTCCACTCTGGACGGAGTGGCATGATTGAAACTTCCAGAGTGCCCTTGTCCACTTAAGGGTGGAGTAGCCTTGTCTTCACTTTAAGGCTAGAGCGGGACTTATTTTGTACTAAAGAAAGGCCGAACTTGATTGAGGCTTTAAGGCGGCCGGTTTAGATTTCATATTTCGGTCAATACTTTGAGCCATTGGATTTTGGGATCTCACACATTTGGGTTTCTTGGGCCCACAAGTATCGGTTAAAGGATCGTTGTGCATGGATTCTTGAAGTTCCAAACTCTGCATCATGGAGCTTGAGGAAGATTATGAAGCTTCATTCCAAAATGCGGCATTGCACTCGCTACATTATTGGTAATGGATCATAGACATACCTTTGGATAGACAATTGGCACCTGATGGATCCACTTTGTGACAGATTTGAGGCAAGGGTGAGGACTGTCACAGGCATTCCCATTGATGCTAAGGTGCAGGCTATCATTAGAGATGGTGAGTGGAGATGGCTGAATGATAAAGACATGGAGGTGAATAGCATAATCGAACAAATTCCTGATTACAAGCAAAATTAGGATAAGCAGGACATGATTCGATGGAGCTTGACTAAAGATGGTAGCTTTTCTGTCCAATTGGCTTAAGACCTCTTTCAAGGTTCCAAGGGGAAGGTGGCATGGGCCTCGCTGGTCTGGGGACCTCACAACATCCCTGCTCATTCCTTTGTTTTATGGCCATGTGTTCGCCATCGCCTAAGCATGCTGGACCGCAATAGCCGATTCACCAATATTTCTGATAAGCGTCCATTCTGTAAAATAGAGGTAGAAAACCACAATCACCTCTTCTTTAACTGTGAATTCACAGGAGCAGTTTGGAGGAAGATGCGCCTAAAGGCCGGGATGTAGTGGCCATACAATGACTTGAATTCGAACATCCTGTGGGCAGCCAATAGATGGAAAGGATCTAATCCTAAAGCCCTCTCCTTCCATCTTATATTAGCGGCTTTGATTTACTTAATCTAGAAGGAGCAAAACCATTGAATTTTCAACAACTCCAGCTGTAGCATTGAAGCACAGCTAGTAAACTAGATCATGAATACTGTGTGCCATAAATTGGACCTTTCAGTACCCAGGAGTGATAGCGGTTTCAAACATATTAGAGACTGCTAGAACCTTTTTTTATCAGGTTAGGCTAGGTCGAAACTTTTAGGAGGCTTGATGGTGGGTTAACTGGATGGGGTCTTGTCACAAGCCTTTACGGTGTTATTCCGGTCAACGCATCGTTGCCTGGCTAATGAGAATAGGCCTTGCCGGTTGGGAATGCTTATGCATCCCCCCCCCCAAAAAGTGAGCATTCTAGCAGAAATGCTTTATTCCTGCTTGAGTGCCGGGATGAGTTGTAGTGGCTAGTATGGGAGCTTTTGGGTGGTTGGAAAAAAAATTTGCCCGGTATGATGTAAATGCCTGGTATGCTATTTTTTGTCCGTTTGGAGCATTTTCCGATCTTTGCATTTTAATGGTATGATGCAGCTTGCCGATTGGTCACAAAATGCCGATTTGCTTTGGAGAAAAAAATTCCCAGTATGGTGCAAATGCCCGGTATGGTGTTTTTTGCCAGTTTGGAGCATCTGCTGCTCTCTTGCATTTTACTAGTAAAGATCATGGGTGTTGCATTTGCACTTGTCCAAGGCTAGTGGTTGGCTACAACGAGTTGCTTCTGATCGTGGTCTCAATGTCGTCTGAGATCTTCACTTGGCTGAGGCAGCATATATGTCTGAGGAATATTCATAGTTGGCCAAGAGGTGCCTATAGTCCACAGGTTTTTGTTTATGATGCTTGACATACCTACTTGTGTTGTCATGTCCTTTGTAGTGTCCTTTAAATTCTGTGAATGTTAATATATATTTTCTTCTAGTGGAAGTCCTAGTTTTCTTCCACATATGTTTCGTTTAATATTTTTGTGCAGCATTGTATGCAATGCTCAAACTTTCTTTACATATATTACTTGTGAGAAAGTGTTGCTCAGAGGATGCCCTAGCGTCGATATTCTAACTCCAAGTCGGCAAAATAGTTTGAGATAGAACATAGGTTTTTGTAAAATTTTTATTTTAATATGATTTTCTTACATACAAAAAATACTAATCATGGGGATTGGATGGAGTGGGAGGCTTTCTTTTCACCCCTTTTTGTTTTTTATAAGCTGAGTTCGACTTTTGACCTTGAGGAGGTCCATCTCTTGCTGCATGAGCATCATTAGACTTATTCTTGTTAATGCTACTTTCAAGGGGAATGGAGACGTTCCCTTTCAAAGTAGTTGAAGGGTCCTCGACCTTAGTCTTGCTTGGCCCAACATCACATGGAGTAGGCTCCTTCCTTAAAGCACCAAAATCCTTAAGCAGCTTATTAATTTGGAAACAAGAATATTTTAACCTAGAAACTTGTAAGTCCTGGCACGTTCTTCTGCTATCTGTACCAGCCTCATCTTCCAAGCTGGTAACATTAGCGTAGCTAGAGGGAATAGCTCTCTGCTGCTAATCAGTACCCTCCTACGCCAAGTCATAGGGAGTAGACTTAGCTACATTTGATAAGGCATTTTTGGAGGGGGGAGCACTATTAGTACACTTCCCTAGAGGGTTGTTGTTGATGCCATGAGAGTGTAGCAGTTCTTTCACTTGCTGTTCCTTCTCTGTTTCATACATAATACCTTCCTGCCATGCAGACTCCATACTCTTCTGTTCTCCTAAAATAGGCTACTTGCCTTGATGCTGAGGCTGTATGATATCGTCCCTAGATTGGAGAGAATCAAAGGCATTTGAACATGTCACAAGAAGGCCAGAATCCACCAATTGAGCAATATAAACACTAGAGGAGCCGCACAATTTATTAGAGTCAGAAGGAAGATCATTGATACCATACACAAAGCTACCATCAAGCATGCATAGCTCCTCTGCTACCAGAATGGCAACACAGGCATTGGAAGAAGGAAGATATCCGGACCCTGAAGCATCCTTCAAGGGAGTCACAAGATTTGGGCCTTTAGTTTTATCTCCACTTTGGGTAGATTTGGGAATGGAGTTTGTCAAAATCCTTCCTATAGGTCTATAGATCTTCGCGGGTCTACATTGGAAGTTGCTATGCCTAATACGTTTACAATTACTACATCAAATTGGCTTCCATTGGTAGTCATTGTTAATCTCAGAGTATGAATTATCAGGCAGCAATGAGGAGCTCCCTGCCCGGGAACCTTACCCTTGGCGCAATCAAGATTACAGGCACATTAAAGACTGATGGAACCTTACCCTTTAAGCCTTGGCTCGCTGGGGTTCAGGTATGGCTTAGCACAAGAATGGTTTATTCTGGCAGGCGTATGGCCTTAGCGGATATTGGAGCTTGGTGCTGATAGTGTGCTTTCTACTCGATTTTCTTTTGGGTTGGTGGAAAAAAAAAGAAAAAAAAAGGGGGCATTGTGCTGGTTGGCCCTGATCTTGTCCAACAGGAGTGTTTCTTGGGATTTGTGGACTTCCTCTCCATTTGGAGTGCCTCTCTAAGATGTTAGGTTTTTCTCCTTATCTCTAGGATTACACTGACTGGCTCAGGGTGTGCTTCTTCGAATTTGGTTTCTCTCTTCATAAAAATAAAAAATCCTTTTACCATCTGGTTCTTTGGGGTCTCTTCTTCTTTAAAAAAAAATTTTAGTCATTCGGGCGGGGCGGGCTCTGGTCCTATTCGTTTGGTGTGTTTCGTCGATCCTGTGGGTTTTCTCTATATTATATATATAAAAAAAACCCTTGACCATCCGGTGTGTTTCGGTTACTTATGGTTCTTCTTCTTCTTATTCTTCTTCTTTTTCTTCTCCAGAAAGAAAATAAAATTCCCTTGACCATCCAGTGTAATGTTCGGTTACTTAGGGCTTTTCTTCTTCTTTTTCTTTTTCTTCTTTAAAAAAAAAGGAGCGGTTTGGCTATGCAGGCATCGCTTTTCTACATGTTCTCCTGCCGACGTATGGTTGGCTACTCCCTTTGGTGTGGACGTTCAGATCCTTGACATGGTGACGACTCCGCGTGAATCTACCCAGGTTCTTTGTCGATTGATGTGACGAGTTGGATTTCAGGACTAACTGGTTGGGGGAGAATTATCTTTCCTAGATCAGGTTGATTTGCTACCGACGCAGATTTATCCCTGGTTGAGTTGCATGAATGGCGTTTCCCCGTTGTTTAGCTTTGTAAGTACATCGCTACCGGAGTCTGTTTTTGTTTTTTTCTTGGAATCTTGTATTTCTCGGCTTGGGGTATGCCCTAGCGTAGTTGTTTATCTCCAATCTATTTGGAGATTGAACATCTAATTTGTATTCTTTCATTTTTATTAATACATTTTAATTACTTACCAAAAAAAAGGAGCTCCCTGCCCTGATACGCACTTTTGAGGGTAGAGTTGCTTCGGCTCACACTTCCACACACGCAAGGGGAAAACTCATTCTTTCTAGTTTTTCAGTAATTGGGTCAAGTTTTATCAGCTTACCCACAACACTCACTATCCAACTCAGACCCAGGGGAGTCCAGAATTCCACTGGAACATTGGACATAGTAATCCAAATAGGACAAGTTTTATGCTCTTCTTCAGAAAGAGGCATCCCTGATTTCCATTTTTTTAGAAACAGAGGTTTTCTAGCGAAAGCCCAAGGACCACCCATAATACATTTTTTGTGACGGACCGGGTTATTTTTCTTCTCATTAACCCCTCCGTCAATAAATCAATATAATATAAGTATCATAATTCCAGCATATCACAGGATCCAAAAGCCACATAAAATTCGTCGCTCTAGCATGGTATATTTAAATTCCACGTTAGCTCAAGAGAGATGCCACAAGTTCTCTATATACCCAAATGAAATGCGCAAGCAGAACTAAATACTTAGTTACCTGCGGAAGCTTAATAGGGATGTAACTAATCTCCAGGCTTTTGACATTCAACTTTGCTTAAGCAGATCTCTTTTTTTGTTCTACTTATTCAGGGGCCATTTTATCACTATCACCTGAGAGGAGAAAATAGCAAGCGTGAGCGTACAGCTCAGCAAGTAAAATCATACGTCACTATCAAATTGTGAAGAAACATGAAATACAATGAGACTTTATTTGGAGGTATCAATTTTCCATTCATCATGTTTTGGAACCTTTAGTTACCATTTGAACATGCTTAATCAATTTACTTCAATCTTTGCGGACCAGGGCTAGTAGATCGTACTAGCAAACGATGCGAGAGAACGAGAAAAGGACATGATACTCCACATGATCTAAGGCCGTAAGGGATTATCTTTTACGACCCATCCGGGGGGTCGTGCACATCGTGCCGTAAATCGCCCCATTCCCCCGGGGTACCAGGGCAGTCCTCGTTCTTCCACAATAGTATCGTAAGGCATGACACGGACACCACCCGCTTACACACAAGCGACCAAAATACGTGGCCCAAGTATTCTTCAAGTTTCTACCGTGATGGACGTGTCAAGTTAGAGAATACTACTCATCTAAAAGTCCATGGTCCTAGTTTCATGATTTTATTTCCATATTCATTTGAGGAAAAGTCCACTGTGTCTCATGTATCGTATCTTCCGCCATTTGGGAGGTTTCCTCATTCACATATCATTACATATCACATTGTGGACTTCCCTCTGTTTACTCATTCATTTCTCATTTCACTTGGGCATTCATTTCTCATCTTGCTTGGGAACTTAAGCATTTCACATTGTAATCACATATGCCATGTGGATTTCCTTTGATTGCTTATACGATTCTTATTCTTCTTTGGACTTATTCC
>JAODPA010007017.1:0-13813 GCA_025585075.1 Nepenthes mirabilis | reverse complement strand
TAAATAAGATCTCATATTATTCAATATGTTCTAATCTTGCTTAGGAAAACATAAAATGAATGTGATACAAAGTTTGTTTAAAATAACTTGTATTCTTGAAGATTATTGCAAAAATGAATTTATAGTTGCAAAAGTGAATTTATATAGTTGATTTTAAGTAGCAGGGCATATATATATATATCACCGAATTAAACAGAAAATGTAATATTTCTATTTGTTTCATTTTCTCAATTTTTTTATTTGTTCTTAATTGTATTCTAGATAATATCACGTGCTAAATAAACTGAATTTTAAATTGCGTGAGTACAATATTATAACAGAACCACCCTCTTATAGATACTAAAGATGAACTAAATTAAGCCTGAATTTTTGTTACATCATATCCACATCCATTAATATCAGAATAGAAAAATTTTTACTGTATAACTTACAGAATAAAAAACATGAGAGAAAAAATAAATAATAAAACGTTGAGATTAGATTTTCTTTTTCTTTTTTTTTTTTTATTTTGGAACAATTTTAAGATGACGTGGTGCAGAGGCTACACCGTCCTAGAAAAAATCCCAGCACAACTATGAAAATCGCATTTTTTATATTTATTTAAATTAATGGATTTATACAAAAATAAATGGATGGATGAGCATATGGGCCCGTTAGTTTCCAAATGCATTATAAAAGGGGTGTCAGCCGGACATTTCTATTTGTGATAAGCAAATGGCAAGATCAGTTGCGTAGCAACCCAAACACAGCCTTAAAATAAAAAACATAAAGAGGCTTAATTGGCAGGCCAATCATCAAACATTGCGCTTCAATTAGAACGTCGTGATTCTGTCTTCTTAGCCATTTCCAAATACTAATTTCGCTTGATCTTTGAAAAGGTACCTGTTTCAGAGAAGTAGGTGCTTTGGGTTCCAGTCCCTAGCTGATGCGCATGAGCCTGTGGATTTGTAAGCTCAATTCCCTGAGGAAACAAAGATACACCAGAATTTCCAACTGTTGAGAACATGACACATTATAATATAATAACAGCCTCTACCCACCATCGAATTCGAGAGCTAGTTATTGCATAAACGAACAATAGCAACGACAACACTTGGGTCTTGCATATATGCATGATTTCTTAAGTGTTTGGTGATTAAGGCTTGACGGGAGAGAGATTAGAGTCCTCTCATACTTTCAGTGGCGGATATTTTGTCTTGATAGCTTTGACGACTAAAATTATAAGACGAGTGCAACACATTTTAATTTGTTGTCATAATCTTTAATGTCCAAGTTATCGAGATGAAGCCTTCACTGTTTGGGGTATGAAGGGATAAAAAACCCTAGCAGGACTGAGCTTGTTGCTGTCACATCTTGGCAAGCAATTCCAACGTGAATGGCACATCTACAACAGGAGATGTTGCTGTCAGGGTTCCTCCAATGGACGGGGAAGGTGATGACATCTACTACATGTTGCTCCTAAGCAAAGATATTTCTTTGGGGTTCCTTTTACATTTTATTTTAAGTTATTTTATTTTTATTTTAATTTACGGTATATCCAATGGCAGAATGCAGACTACTCAAGATAGCATGATAAAAAAGACAAAAACAAAAAGGGTTTGCTCAAGGCAGAGGGAAGTCATGGGAGAGACCTGCACAGGTGTAAAAGCTAAACTTGAAGTCAGTCCTGATGTAGCTCCACTACTTCCATATTGCTTTTCTTTGAATCTAAATAAAGCAACAACCATCGTCAGAACAGCATCGTCGAGAATTATGATTGCAGGCACCCTCATACTATAGTAAACAGTCCAACAGTGACTACAGCAAAGAAATAGAAGAAATTAAAAAATGAGATCGCAAGTACAAATCTTGCAAAGGCAGTGGAAAACTCACTTTTTGGCGACTTTGACAGCAAGTTTGCTTTGAGCAGCAGATATTCGAAGCTTCCCACTTCCAGCCTGACCAAGCATCCCATATCCTTCCCCTAATCCATCACCTATGGTTAAGGAACACATAAATGGCACTAGTTAGGAAAATACAACCATGGCAATGCCATATATCAAGCAAAGAAAATATCACATTGGGTTCCTAAAAATGATGACCATACTATAATGGTTGCCAGAATCACAATGCGACAGAATGGTGAAAATTCAAATGAAATAGAACTCGCTGCATATTATAATTCACAGAGAGAAAGGGGGACTCATACCAAGAGAACTTTCTTCAGGAACACCAAACTGCATTCGATTGGCCAGCTTCCTCATGTCTGTTACGGCATATCTGCAAGATGGGGGGTCCGTAATAATATCAGTGAAGCACCAAAATGATGACAAATATGTTCAAAAGATCAGGCATGCCAACTTGCTCATAGGTAAGATGAAAACTACCTTTCCTTCATCTTCCTTAGCCTGCGACCACCCCTTTTCTTTTTAGGATCAGAATCAGGAACTGGAAGGGGCTTTGGTAGCTTTGGAGGTGGTGGCTCTTGCCACTTCTCTATTTTTTTCCGTATCTCATCACGTAGTGCCCTTCCAGTCTTTCCTGTTTGATCTCCCCTAGTGGAATCCACACGTGCTGCAAGAGTGGATTTTGCAGCCAAGACTCGACAAGCACGCATCCTCAGAGCAGGAGGTGTACTCTGAAATATCTCTGTCTGCTCAAGATAGCCTACACGACCCTGAGATGTTGCAGTAGAAAACCCAGCCAAATTCTTCCTCTTGGCACCCAGAAGTTGAACATTACATGCAGGCATCTTAGCTAATGCAGACAAACCTCCAGCTACACCCATAAGCTTTGCAGCAACAGCACTTCCAACAATAGCTGAAAGATTAGGTGCAATATATACCATTCTACTCTCAACAAAATCAAGGACTTTCTTCTTTGCTGAATCAAGAGCAAGAGCTCTATCACATGCCTCAACAGTCTTTCCTAGAACATCCTCCGGAAGAGGCCTACCACTTGTAGTTGATGCAGTAACCGAGACGACCATAATGATAGCTGATGGCAGAAGGCCATCCAGATCAACTAGGGTCAAGTCCATTTCGTTACCAATCCTTTTAACAACCCTAGCATAGTCAATAGGATGATGTACAAGTGATTCAAGCTCGGGAAATTTCAAACGGTATTTGTCACGGATGAAATTGTGAATAATAATAATTTCATTCTCAATATCAACGGACAATGCATTGCAATCTACAATGAGTTGATATTCGGGATCATCTTCTAATACAATTCCATGGTCTGAGTTCTCAGAACCCTTTTGCAATGCATCTTCTACTTTCTGCACAATACAGTTCATATAATCATGACGTGCAACAAAAGGAGTAAACAGGCAGAGAAACTTACGGAAAGAAACAGATTATAACAAAAACTAAGCAGAATGAAAGGAAAACCACAAAGGCTGGCTTTTAAGATCGCATGCCCTTAGAAATCCTTATGGAAACAAAATCCTCAAAACACACAAGGGAAGAATCATAATTCAGGAACAACAATATATAGAGTACAGTACATTGGCAGTTTCTATTTATGTAAAAGTTTAGTACAAAACTTCTCATGATAAATTCATTACTATGTACACAGTTCAATAGATATGTATACAAGACTTATGAACTAACCTGCATTATGTCGTTATAACGCTGTGTCTTTTGCAACTTGGAAACACTATCAAGATCATCATAATTTAGAGATTCTAAGCCTGCCAACTCACCGTCAAGATCCTCCTCCATATTTCCTGCATCCACATCTTCCTCTTCCTAGAAAGGAGAACAACACATATAGTGAGCAAAAAATTTTGAAAAGGAAAATCTGTTACCGTGATCTCTCTCTTGTTTCAAAGGTGCAACTTCACAAATTAGACTTCCAATATTCAGCATTAACGTGTTCTCCAAGCAAGTGAAACAGTCTCCAATATCAAGCATAAAAGAATTTCCAGGCATCTCACACATCTTTCTCAATAGTAAATTATAGTGGCAACCCCAACAAGAAAAATAACAGGTACCACAAGAACCTGTACTCACAAGAATATCAGCTTCATTGTCTGACAATTCATCAAGATCTGCCAAGAAAGAATCCGCTAGAGTTGCCTGTTGCATAAATGAAAAGTGGTCATCAATACGAAAAGAAAAGTATAAAAATTTTGTAAACTATGATTTAATATTTTTTATATAGCTATGAATCTATCTTAGACATTATGTATCTTCAAAAGCGTACTGGGTAGTGGGTACGCATATGCAACAGACAGCATAAAGAACACAGTTTTTGGTTTGTGATTTGGTTCGGTAAGATAGTCAAATTGGACTACCATGCATTAGGACTCAGATTAAACACTGCAATCTATAGCTTTGATGTGGCTTGGATTGCAGTTTAAACCAATTTATGTACACCGGTGGTTAGAGAAATAACTACAGCAGCAAGAGAAATTAACAAGCAGAAGCTTTGTGAGATATACTTTCGCTTGAGAGAAAGCCATCAAAGAACACAACGGTATCATTCATTCAATATTGTATTAATTATAAATGTTCTTCCTTTACTAACCAAAAAAACATCTAAGTTCTACTCCAAGTTAAAAGTTCAACAAAGTAACCATTCATTCTGTTTTACACCCTCATCCTTCTCTCTTAACAGTAGCCTATAGCAAAATTGAACTATTTCAAATGCCAAGACAAAAACAAGTACTCTGAAAAGTTTACTAAAGATGAATATATGCATCCAGGCACTACCCACAACGATTCTTCATATGGATAATACCTTAGTGTTTTTCAGGTTACCCAATTTATTATAGAAATTAAGTCTCCACACAATTATCAGTTTGTGCAGCAAAGTGCTTAAGTTCAGAATTACACCTTTTGGTAACTGACTGCCAGCAATAATCTCATCCTATAAATTATGTACTGTTCCTGCCAGCCGAGTGCCACCAAAACAAAATTACATGGCAAGAAAACAACTTTGTTCTGGCCTCGAAAATATGGCTTGGCATTTGATAGTGTCTTACAAGCCTGTAGCTGCAGCACATAGCATGATATATGCTTCATAAAAGATCCACACTATCTATATGTCAAGTCTGAAATTTGTCCAAGCCTCATACTTCCCCTAACTTACAAGTACTATCAATAACCACTTATCTTCCAAGCAATATTTTGCCAAGATTTGGCACTTTAACTTAGTGGAAATATTTGAAATTGTACATCCATTTTCAAATCAAGAGACAGATTGCAAGCAAGAAAAAAAAAATTCCCACAGAGAGGGAATCGACAAATATCAGCAACCACCTTAAGTCTAACTGTATGCAGTAGACTACAAAACCAATCCTATTTGATCCAAAAATAATAATACTTTGAAAGTTGAAGAGTTATCAAATCTTCTTCAACAACAATAATCTGATACGGCCTAAATTTTGAGAGGATCAATGTGAGCTGGTAATATTTAGGATAGTTACTAATTACTAGATAGGAGTAAGTTATTAATGTTGCAATTTATTAGGAGAAAATAAAGGGATATGAAATAGGCTCGTTATTACAAGTTAGTAGGATTTTGGTTAAGTTATTTTTTTAATCTTAGGATACCTTATATGGGCATGTAAAGTATATATAACCAATTTTCGTGAATGAGAAGACTGTTAAATGAATTCCTTTGTGAATTTAGGAGTCCTAAAGAGACTCTAATTCCCTTCTCGAAGATCAAGGATCCCTCAAAATATCCTATTGCTTAGCAATAGGTTGACCTTGTAAGGTCAATCCATTTTCACATTTTCTCCATAAACCTGTGACAAGTTCCCAAGCTGAGGGACATATCGACTAGATATCAGAGACAATGATAGATGACCATCGTTTGGAGCATCTCGTAAGGGCGGTTGCTACCCTTAAAATCAGCAAGGAGCAAATCTTGCGACAATTGGTGGAGATGACTCAGTCAATACAAGCAATCTAAATGAACCAGTCAAGTAATACCGGGAATGAAGGAAAGAGCTCGTGCTTGAGATGTATGATCCGTAGTTACAGCAATGTTGATGTGGCGCTTCCCCCTCAAATGGATGTGGAAAAGCAGGCTTTCATAGGATCTATTGATACAAGGAAAATAGTTCTTAATTTGATAGAAAAAAGCAATTTGAAACACATGATTTTAAAGTTTAGATGAAAATCACCTTCATTGTTTGTAAGGATGCTGATATTGATGAGGCAGTCAAAGTTGCCCACTTTGCTCCACTCTTCGATAAGAGACTTTCACTAAAGAGGGAGTAGGATCACCAAATTCCTCTTAAGCCCGGTGCCAGATCGGTCAACATCAAACCATACCACATGTCACACTCAACCATAGAGTGTGCAAGGGGATTCAACAAATCCTTATCTATTGGCTCAACACCTTACTAGCTGCCACTACCTAAAGAGTTATGAAGAATTCAAGCTATGTTTTCAAGACTTCCCGCTTGAGGACAAGAGTGAAATTAGGGGTAGGTTAGTTGACATGGCCTAAATTTTGAGAGGATCAAGATGAGCTGGTAATATTTATGATAGTTGCTAATTACTAAATAAGAGTAAGTTATTAAAATTGAGATTTATTAGGAGTAAATCAAGGGATATGGAATAGGCTTGTTATTATAAGTTAGTAGGATTTTTGGTTAAGTTGTTTTAGTAATCTTAGCATATCTTTTATAATGTAAAATATATATGAAAAATTTTCTTGAATGAAAATGTTGTAAAACTATCAAGAATTTCATTGTGAATTTAGTAGTCCTAAAGAAACTCAAATTCCGTTGCTGGAGGTCAATGATCCCTTAAAGTATCCTACTACTCAACAATAGGTCAACCTAGTAAGGACAATCTGTTTTCACCATCGCTCCTTGAACCCAGGACATTTTCCCAAGCTAAGGGATGTATCATAATCCAAGTCCTCGAGGTCCATGATGACTGGCCCTGTTGCTGGCATCCTTAATTAACTCACCCTTCTGAAGCGCCAAACCATTTTAAGCATCATCTGCTCTTCCAATCTTTTATCGATATTGTTAGCCTTTTTTGAAAGCATTATTTGGTCTTATCATTCAGAACTATACCACTGATCCACAAAAGCCCAAAAACATTCAAGAGCATAACCTTACAAATACAAAACATTGGATAGCATACGCCATAAATAAATTCCATAGTCAATGAATTACTAGGACATAACTCTCATCATCTCAAAATTCACAATAAAGAGAGATGGACAGTCATCTCAAAAAAGACTTACCATTATATAACCTCGAAAGAACACTAGGAACACCAAAATTGAGCTCCAGAAAGCAATCCTGAACACAAAAAGAATGAAAATTTACGGCAAGCATTTGAATATGTTTATAATCCAAAATATGTAAAGCAACACTAAGAAGATCGGTGTTTAGGATTTCACTTCATAAAAACAGAATTTAAAAAATGTCTAACAAGTTTCTATGTCACGTCGACATAAGCAGCTTTATCCGATAATATTAACAATTTAAACATACCCTAACTTTAGAAAGCTCAACCTCGAAGTAAGCAAACATTAAACATTTCAAATTTTATCTAGAAAAAAAGAATTCAAATCAAGCTCAAAAAAAAATGTCTAACAAGTTTCTATGTCACGTCAACATAAGCAGCCTTACCGATAATATTTACAGTTTAAACATATCCTAACTTTAGAAAGCTCAGCCTTGAAGTATGTAAACATTAAACATTTCAAAATTTATCTAGAAAAAAGAATTCAAATCTGATCATTTCACAGAAATTATCATGAATCAAAGACATTGGTCGATCAATACAAGAAAAGGAATTGAATGACAGTCCAAGTACTGGAAAAAAGGGGGGAAAGGAAAAAAATTAGCAATTTTCATCTTCAATGAAGAATGAACATGAGGTTTAGTACTTTCAATAGGGCCAAGTTGAATCAGTCTCGATTACGCAATTTGATGAAAACCCTAATGATTGCGGAAGGAGATCTTTGGCGCAAGAGCGACAGAGAGAGAGAGAGAGAGACGATTCACAGTAGTTCGGCGAGTTGCATTACAGTTGGGCGACCTGTCCTGTGAGTTAATTTAACAGGCCCAGTCGATATCCGAGGCCCATACTGTTGTGCAGTCGAAAACAAAGATACTTTGGGCCTAAGCCCATTCAAATGTATAGAATGCCAAGTCATCTGAATATAATTAAAAATAACTAAATGGTATCGAACGATCCTCAACCATATATATTTAACCATATAAATATATAAAAATTCAGCATAATATTTTTAATAAGTCAAGTATTATATTCAAGTAGAATTAATTTTTTACATAAAATTTGATACATCCAAGGATTCTAATTGTTATACAAATAAGGAGAATTTGAATTTTTTTAGGAACTTGGGCCAAAGAAGACGTAGAAGTTGGGCCCAATTTAACCAACGGACACATCATTGATGCCGCCTATGGAAACATGACTAAAAGTCCTATAACCACAATCTTGATAAAAACATGGTGCATACTAGAGTACAAATCAGTACACCCATCAGAAACGTCACTTCATGTGGCAACTGTCCTCCTGTGGGCGATCGAACGGATAAACACCCCGACCCTTGTATGGGTGCACTAGCAATGAAAATGTACGACATCTCTAAGGCCGTTCAGACAATTTGCATGAGGCTGAACGAGCGGCCAAAAGGGGTTCCGTCCTCAGCCTCCTAAACTGCTATGTCCAAGAAGAGGAATAGAGGAAGAAAACTTTCCTCTAAGAAGATTGGCCAACAAGATAACCTCGGGACTCAAGCAGTCTCGAGCAATAAAGTTCCATCGCAACTTGAAGGTCGCTTAAGTTTTAAAGTTCAAGAGGATAGCCCTGAGAGGCAAAACCCTCGATACTTTCGTGATGAGAGAGTCCTGCCTGATATGTAGGACTTGCGCTCTTATAAAAGTGTCTTAAATTGAGAGAGTGTGTGCGCTCTTAGCATCTTTGAGTTGTCTATTTCCTTTATCTAAGAAAATATAAGATATTTCGATCCCCTTTTTTATAGATAAGATGGGTTTTTATAGAAGTTGGGCGACGGTTGGTTCTTCTCATCAACCGTTAAGAAAACTGACGGATGGATAAGCATCATCCCGATGGTGGTTTCAACCAACGCCCGAGGGCATTAAGAGAACCGTTAAAGTGGGCTCGGTCTAATAGCAAAACTGCACTGCTTAAGGGTGTCAATCAAGTTCGCTAAAATGGGTTGCGCAAATATTTTGGGCCATTGAATCATTTTGGGCCGATTTTTTTAGGCCGTCGGATACAATGCTCATCACTAGCCCCCATGCCAGGAAGCTTAGAATTCAACCTTCTGGTATGAAGTCCGAAAACATCTTCTGCCCGAGACCTAAGTTTGATCTGACGAGCTTTATTAGCTCATCGGACAAAAACTTTCAGTCCGAAGGCTTTCATTAGACAACGACAATTAACCCGACAGTCTCTATCCTTGCCGTCAATCGTTGCATTAAATACGTGTCTCTTCAAATGCTGAACGGCTCGTTGGAAACGCAAAAATCATCATTACTAACATCGGGCAATTTGATGTGCGGTAGAGCAAATGGGCAGTCGACACGTATTTGTGTCCTTCTTGTTGATTTGACGTCAACAAAGCCTATTCGAATGATAGCTTTCCATTCCAAGGATTGATTTACTTGTTGATTCAACATCTAGACAAGGACTATAAAGTTTTATGGATGCGTACTCAGGCTACAATCAAATTCGGATGAGCTCAGAAGACGAACAGCATACAGCGTTTATGACCAACCAAAGGACATACTACTATAAAGTTATATCCTTCGGTCTAAAAAATATTGGTGCAACTTACGAATGACTCGTCAACAAAACAAAATATAGGAGTATATATGGATGACATGCTCGTGACAAGTAAGGCAATCAATGACCATATTCACTATCTGGACGAGGCGTTTAGTGTCCTTCGAACACACCAAATGAAGTTTAATCCAACCAAGTGTACATTCGAAGTAACCTCAGGAAACATTTGGGGTTTTATTATTTCACATCGAGGAATAGAGACAAATCCTGAAAAGATTAAGACAATCTTAGACATGAATCCGCCTCAGACAGTGAAAGAAATCCAAAAATTAACTAGAAGGCTAGCAACACTCTCCCACTTCTTGGCTAAATTAGCCGAGAAGTACTTGCCTTTTTTCAAAGCTATGGGGGGAACAAAGGCCATCAACTTCCAGTAGATTGCCGAATGTGAAGCTGCGCTCTGTGAACTCAAGAAGTATATCTCAAATCCGTCGCAATTGACTTCTCCCTAAGAGGGCAAGGTGTTATCTTTATATTTGGCTGTATCTAAAATTGTTCTGAGTTCGATCCTAATTCGACAATAATCCAACCGGCAACGGCATATATACTACATCAGTAAAATCTTGACCAATCCTGAAACTCGATATTTTCATGCCAAGAAGATAACTCTGGCACTTGTGTGTTCCACCAGGAAACTCCGACCGTATTTCCAGACGCACAAAATTATTGTCCTGATTGACCAACCATTGAAAAGAATTCTGCGAAAGCCAGATATATCAAGACAACTGGTCAAGTGGGCCATTGAGTTTGGAGAATTTGACATGAAATTTTGATTGAGGCCATCCTTAAAAGGCCAGGCCTTCGCAGATTTTATTGTTGAAACAACGACCCCAACTCTAGAAATCCTTGATCCTACTAAGGCCGACGGCCACCAAAATACTCCAGCATGAACTTTGGACATAGACGGCTTTTCGATACAAGTTGGTTGTGGAGTTGGAGTGGTGCTAAGAACGCCCGACGGATCAAAGATAAAGTATTCAATAACCCCCAAATTCCCTACAACAAATAATGTTACTGAGTATGAGGCATTGCTTGCTGGATTAAAATTGGCCAAATAGTGTTCGGCCATGAACCTCATCGTCTACTATGACTCGGAACTGATTATTAATCAGGTCCAAGGAAATTTTGATGCCATTAATCCACAGCTTTCCCTATACCTCTCTAATGTCCAAAGTCTAATTTCAACATTTAACAATGTGAAAATGGTTCACATTTCAAGACAAGAAAATGAAAAGGTTGATCAACTAGCAAAGGCTGCAACAATCGAGAACCAAGAACAATACGTACAAGAAATGCGTGAAGTCCTTGAAGTTCCTAGCATTAACAACCCAGAGCAAGAAATCATGCAAATAACTAGTACCGATAACTAGATGACTCCTTATGTGAGATATTCGTCCGATAGCATATTACCAAAGAACTTGGATAAAGCCGAACATATGAAAAAGACAACAGGCTAGTACACCATTATGGATGAAAAATATACCGACGTGAGTACTCCATCCCATACCTATTGTGACAACTCGAACCCGAGTCACCTAACCCGGTTCAGACCGATCACGAGAAAACCTAAAATTACAATTAACCTCATAAATACATCATTATAAAAACATAATTACTGTGATTCTCATAATAAATTAATTTGAGATGATAAATATCTACAATACTTATCATTTTCGAAATGCAATCCCAATAACATATCTAAGTAAAACCTCAATCAACAAAACTAACTTTAGAGCTTCTCCTCACGAGCCTTTATCTCCAATATCATCTCTATCTCAAAATTCTGTAGCAAAAGTAGGATCCCATGGCCCGCACTATGCAATCAACTCAATCTGGAGTCAAGAAAATATAAGGGTGAGCAAAAATCCAACAAGCGATAACAATCAAAAACGCTAAACAATAAATATCTCGGATATCAAAAATATAATGGTTGCAACATTAATATAATAATCTAACTATATTCGAGAAACCACAACACTTCATAAACACGACTCAAAGTAAAAGCAAGATAGGTCACCCCGGACTCTCATGTGACAAATATAACAAAATTTACCAATAATATATGGAAACCCCTCAGAATCCGACATCAATAGATAAACAGGGATTCCCCGATCCGAATATCAGCGTGAACGACTTGAATCTCAAACGATAATTTAACAACATGGATCCCACAGAATCCGAATGTCATGGAATCCGACGCATGGATGCTACCGAACACAACCCGTGGATTCAACCGAATTCCAAACTCACGAGGTATCAACAATAACGAAATATCACAATGAATCTCTTTGGACCTTATTCTACCACTGTGAACCAAAGGCCGCATATTTACACCCCCAAGGACTGGTAAGTGCAACGAGGTTATCCATGGTATTCACTACCCCTACAGTCCTCCCAGAGGCTGTACCCGTAACATGTCATACCAACCGTGATACCCCTTACCAAATAATATCCCTGACATCATCTCCTACATTAGTCACATGACTATAAACATCCCTCCATAATAAACATTATATCTCATTATCACCATGATACGGAAATCAGTATCGAATAAGTGTAGACCACACTAAGGTTTCGTAACCTCCCATTTGACTAAATACTTTAGTGTTTTCATACGCTTTCCTTAACCTTGACCGCAGGAAGTTAATAATCCAAATACTCACGCAATCGATCATAACGCAAATGAGGTTTTGCAAGTACAACGATGAAAATGTCGTTCAGTACTGATAAGGACCGTACTTACACCATTAAGATTAACGCAAAGGAATTTATCACGGAACGATGAAAGAATAAAAGAGAACCAGGAAATATCTATTTAATTTTATACTCGATCATAATCGGCCCTTCCGCCATATCAAATCTCATTCCTAAGGTCACAAATATCCTCAATTTTTGTTGTTATCGAATTAACCCACAATTCTCATCTTATTTAACTATCCCGATTAATTCCACAAAAACTCAATCGAATAATAATTACTAACAACTTTCCATTCAATCAAATAATTATTTCAATATATATACACATATACATCACTTAGATATACACACACACACACACACACTCAGCTACTCACACACTCACGCAGCTACACACAGCCAATACACTCATGCACACCAGTAGCACACANCGGCTACACACACAGCCAATACACTCACGCACACCAGTAGCACACACACACATAAGCACACACGGCAGCAACACTGCCAGTAGCTTCCACACACACCACACCCAGCAGCAGCACGGCCATCCGTTCACACACGAGCACATACACACATACGCGTACGTATACATCCTCACGTATACCGTATAATTACCCGTAGAATACGAATATACATACCCTCTTCTGAGGCTCATCACGTTGCCAGAGTCATACGAAATACACGAACAGAGCACAAGACTCTGTTCTTGTGCCTCCAACTGATTTTCACCGAAATAAATGAAAATCCCAATCTTTCTTTTCACATCCAACAAAATAAGGTTCGGGTGCTGTTAACTCATATATTTTGGCCCTCAATTTCTATGCCCATAAATTTTTCGATTCTTTTATCACAGAAATCGGAACTCTGTTTTTCCCCAAATTTTCGACTCCCATAACTAACGCCAATTTCCCCAAAATTAAGACATACAAACCCGAATTCCACATCAATAAAGAAAGAAGGGAAGGATTTAATTACAAGAGTGGGAGTAATTTACTTGCGATTAGAGGAGATAGTGAAAGTCATGGGAAATCACTTGCCTCAATTTATTGCTCTTCTTCGGGCGATGACGGCAGTGGCACAAATCGACGACGGCAATGGCAGCAAAATCACGACGACAGCAGCAAAATCGGCAACGGCATCAAAAATCAAACGGAAGGAGGCGTCTTGGTGACGGCTTACAGAAGCAGAGCCTCTCTCTGCTCTCACTCTCGGCTCGACGCCCCTCCCTCGACTTCCTTCTCCACCCTCGACTTCAATAACGAAGGGGAATGATTTAGGGTTCTGTTAACCCTCGCGCCCGATTCCCCCTTTTTCTC